>CAIGRB010112107.1:0-18929 GCA_903798255.1 Fraxinus quadrangulata
CTAATGGTAAATGCTTCTCCCATTGTCCTCCAAACTCAAGTATACATGTTCAAAGCATGTCCTCCAATGTTTAGATTGTCCGCTCAGACTGCCCATCAGTCTGAGGATGGAATGCCGTACTAAACTTTAGTTTAGTTCCCATAGCTCGATATAGACTTTTCCAAAAGTTCAATGTGAACCTTGGATCTCTATCTGATACAATAGAAATAGGTACATCATGTAACTTTACTATCTCATTCACATATAACTACGCGAACTGGTCCATAGTAAACGTCATCCGAACCGCAAGAAATGAGCCGATTTGGTGAGTCGATCCACTATGACCCAAATAGTATCGTGACCTCTTGTTGACCTTGGAAAGCCAATCACGAAGTCCATAGTTACATGCTCCCACTTCCACGTTGGGACTTCCAATGGTTCAAGTAACCCTGATAGTTGTTGGTGTTCGGCCTTCACTTGTTGATATACCAAACATTTCTTGACGTATTCAGCAATATCCCTCTTCATACCTTCCCATCAAAACACTGTCTTCAAATCTTTATACATCTCTGTGCATCCCAGGTGTATTGAATAAGGAGAGGAGTGAGCTTCCTCTAGCATCTCTCTTTTCACTTCATCGAACTCCAGTGCTCACATCCGTCCTTGATAATATAATGTTTTAGCTTCAGCTATGGTGAAATCCTTCCACTCGAAAGATTGATCACCCTTTTGTTGTCTTTTAACGGAGTGTAGGTCGGATAGAGAGCTACTACTCGAGCGACCACACTTAGCTGAGTGATGACAACCTCGAGATTCAATTCATAAATTCTTTCCATAGTGGTTCCTGCGTAGTCAACATAGNAATTCTCTCCATAGTGGTTCCTGCGTAGTCAACATAGCTAATTGACTTGCCATTTTTCGACTCAAGGCATCCGCTACCACATTCGCTTTGCTTGGGTGATAATGAATTTCACAATCGTAATCATTTTCTAACTCAAGCCACATTCTCTGTCTCATATTCAACTCCTTCTGGATGAAGATGTACTTGAGGCTTTTGTGGTCCGTATAAATGTCACATTTACCTTCGTAAAGATAATGCCTCCAAATCTTTAATGCATGGACCACCGTGGCATGTTCTAGGTCGTGCGTGGAGTAGTTTTGTTCATGTAGCTTTAATTGTCTCGATGCATAGGCAACCACTTTGCCGTGTTGCATTAAAACACATCCCAAACCTTGTTTCGAAGCATCACTATAGATCACAAAACCACCTGACCCATTAGGTATGGTTAACACTGGGGCATTTACCAACTTCTGTTTTAATTCCTCAAAGCTCCGTTCACACCTCTTTGTCCACTCAAACTTTACACCCTTACGTGTTAATCGTGTCAAAGGTCCTGATATTTTGGAAAATCCTTCAATGAACCTCCGATAGTATCCTGCTAAGCATAAGAAACTACGAATTTCTCCTATATTGGTTGGTCTTGACCAATTCAACACTACCTCCACTTTACTAGGATCCACATCTATCCCTTGAGCCGTGATAATATGTCCAAGGAATGCTACTCGCTCTAGCCAAAACTCACATTTTTTGAACTTGGCATAGAGTTTCTCCTTTTTCAAAACATCCAACACAATCCTTAAATGCTTTTCATGCTCTTCATTACTTCTTGAGTAGATCAGGATATCATCGATGAGCACGATAACAAACTGATCTAGATACTTGTGGAAAACGCAGTTCATCAAATCCATAAAGACTCCAGGAGCATTAGTTAGCCCAAATGGCATAACTAAGAACTCGTAGTGTCTGTACCGAGTTCTAAAAGCAGTCTTAGAGATATCACTGGATTTGATTCTCAACTAATGATAACCAAACCTTAAATCAATCTTGGAAAACACCACTGCACCGCTGAGCTGATCAAACAAATCCTCAATCCTGGGAAGAGGATACTTATTCTTGATAGTGATTCTATTTAATTCCTTCTTCTTAACAAATAGTACCGGTGCTCCACATGGCGATACACTGGGTTGAATGAAACCTCTTTCCATTAGTTTCTCCAGCTGTGCCTTCAATTCTTGTAACTCTTTGGGTGACATTCTATATGCGGCTTTGGAGATGGGTGTCGAGCCGGGAGTAAGGTCGATTGTGAATTCTACCTCTCGTTCTGGCGGCAAGTCAGGCAATTCCTCGGGGAAGACTTCTGGATATTCACATACCACTCTAACCTCGTTAACTGTTAATTTATTGTTCTCTTTCTTACTTATTACGGACATCAGGAGTCCCATAGTGCTTTCTAATGGTACGACCAGTCGGGCTTCCAATGTAGACAAGACGTGGGATAAGGGTCCACCTCCAGATACAGATAATCGGAGTTCTTCTCCGGGTCTTTGAAAATCACGTCTTTTTCCAAGCAACGAATTATCGCGTGATTCTTAAGCCAGTCCATTCCAAGACTCACATCGAATTCATCCATATCTAATACATATAATTTTGTCTCCAATGATCTACCATCAATTTCTACTCTTGCTATTCTAACTATGTGATTAATATTCACTATATCCCCCAGTGGGCATCGTCACTACTAAAAGGAATTTTGCATACTCAGCTATAACATCCAGTTTACATACAAATTTAAGGGCTATAAAGGAGTGAGTTGCACCAGAATCTATCAATACATAGGCTAGTAAGTCGGATATGAGGACTTTACCTGCCAACACATTTCGATTCTGATCCTCCTCCTGCCCTGCCAGTGTATAAACCCTAGCTTGTTCGCTTGGTGTATGGCCTTGTCTATGCTGGATGTTCCCCTGTGGCCTCTGTTGATTGCTTCCTTGTGGTCTCCGCTGATTATTCCCTTGTGGCCTCTACTGGTTGTTCCCGTAGTTAGGGTAATATTGAGCCATGTGACCTTGTTCTCCACATCGGAAACATGAATTCGTCCCTAAAAGGCAAGCTCCCTGGTGATGCTTCTAGCATTTTCCACAGCGTGGGTAACTCTTGTTCTCATTTTGTGTTGAATTTTCTCTACTCTCCTGGGCATATTCTTGTTTCCCTTTGCCCTTGTTATCCACCCACTTTCACTTCTCTGACTGTCCATTATGCGGCATTTCATCCCCACTAGTGCGGTTTTTGAATCTGCCAATTGTGCCTTTGCCAACACATCATGATAGTTTTCAAGCTGAAGCACTATGACAGTCTGTTTCAAATCATCCCTCAAACCCTGCTCAAAACGTCTCGCCTTCTTCTCCTCTGTATCTACAAACTCAAGAGCATAATGAGCGAACTCTTCAAATTTATGCTCGTACTCGGTCAACATCATTGAGCCTTGAGTCAAAGTGAGGAACTCAGCCTCCTTCCGATTTCGGATACTCGTGGGGTAGTACTTTTCAGAAAAGCCTCCTTGAATTCGTCCCACATCCAAACATGACCAGGATCCCGTGATCTGGCAGTGGTGTCCCACCAATGCCTAACACATTTACGTAACATAAAGGTTGCACATATCACCCTTCTAGGTTTCGGGTAGTCAATGAGTTCAAAAATTATCTCCGTACACACCAACCAGTCCTCCGCTTCCAAGGGGTCTGTACTACCATGAAAGATAAGAAGATGTTGTTTCCTGAATTGCTCAACCACAGTAGTAGTGGTTGTTCTGGTTGAGGCGGCGAAAGAAATGGTGGTGTTGGCTGTTGAGGAGGTGATGGTGGCACCGCAACTTGCACAAAAGTTTGCATCATATCGAGAAACTGTTGGGCAAACTGTTGGTCAATCGTATTAGGCTGAGGCTGAACAGGTTGTGTTGACTCTTGGGTTTAGTTATTGCTATTGTTAGTCCTTCTGCTTCGGGGTGCCATAACCTTAATTAAATGATATTAACTGTTTAGAGTTAAGTCAAATTTAAGGAAATGAAACATAAAAGAATGGCGTGCTTTATTCATAAACATTCATAAGTTCCTATATATAGGAACACCAGGCATACCCAGTGTCTAAACAAGTTGAGATTCAACAATTTAAGAACATAAATTTAAATGTAAAGAAAACTAGGCATCATTTAATAATTCTTCCCAGTACCCTTCCCTTGATTCGCCTTCTATTTTTCCTCGGGCTTTTGTTTCGGGTCAATCGCGAAATACGACGCAGTGTTATATTCTTCACTCGGGTCATCTTCAACATAATTTCCCTCATAGTCAACTTCAGGTATGGTAATGACATTGCCCGGATTGGGTTCATAGCCTGGCATCCCATTGGTATACCTAACATCTTCAAGATTCACCATCTACATTTCCCTCATGCATCGGAGTAATAGATCGGGAGATGTCTGATAGTCGAAAATCTCTTCGATTCCCTTCATAAACTGTCTCCAATAAGGAGTAAGGGTTCGGTCAAGGTGATATACAATCTAATCCCTATGAAATTGATATCCATTCGCTTTTGCCCCTTGGTAAATTTTTTCCATGGCATCTAAGTGTTGTATCAAACCGTGGTTCGGGTTTCTCTATAATTCCTATGCAACCAAGTAAAATGATTACGTTTCTCAGTTCGATTGATTTGACCTTGTCCACTCACCATCTATCGAAAAGAAAGGAACGTAGTTACTTTTCTTTCCAAAAGAATTTTTTTTTTTAAATAATTTTTTTTCAAAAGAATCCAAAAGTAGGTAGCTATTGGGAATTTCATAAAGCAAGAGCTTTCTGGGAACATTAGTTTCATTAGAGTAGCGTTATTTTATTTTACTATTATCATTATTTTTATTATTATTTTAGAAGGGGAGTACTAATAATTGTAAATTGAAGAGAAAGTACCAATAATTATCTACAATTTTTCCTTTGTTTTACACAAAGGTAGTGATAAAGGAATAAATTATTGTACTAAAAATTGGAACTTCAAGAGAACGTATTAAATAAACATCCACAGTTTTTCCATTGTTTTTACAAAGGTAGTGATAAAGGGATGAATTATTGTACGTGGATTCATTGCATATCTTATTCATGTAATATGTGATTCTACATTATTGCAAACTTAATCTCTAATTGAGTCATTCCCACTTGGCTTAACATACATTTAAAATCACATAGCTACCATCTATATATATCTCACGGTTTCTACATTAGTATAAAATCGAAGATTAAGGTCTTCTATCAATAATATCATATGTATAATAGTAAACACTTATAACATTTAAAATTTCATATCATTATTGACTTTTATGCATAACAAGCCTAAGTAAAATCATAAATTAATATTCATAGTTTGTCACTATATACATGATTGCTATTTCGCGTAATAAACACGCTTTCATAAATGAGATGACATGAATACTTAAAGTGCATACATACCTGGTTCAAGGAAGTCGAGTCATGGAGGATGACATAGTGGCTAGTGACTTAGAACAACTTAATTCTCTTCAAAATTTTGAAAATATATGTTAAGTCTACAGAATCGATTTTTAGAAACTCTTAGCTCTGATACCAACTATGACGACCCGAATCGTTAACGATTCGAGTGTCATTAAATTATAAACTAAAGCAAATTTAAAAGATATTCAACACAATTATATAATTTATTTAAGCACTTACTAAAATACAATAATGTAATGAGTTGAATACATTACTTGGAATGAAGAATTAAATGAAATAATAATAGTTTGACAACGTAAAAACTTTATTATCGAATCTTTTGCCACCATAGGCCATCTCCGTGCCGACCTCTTCGAATTGTCAATTATCTGAAAGTAGAGACATAATAGAGTGATAATAATTCTTAGTAAGTATGCGTGGATAATGAATTTATATATGTATTTCTACAAAAAATTCATAGCTTGCATAGGGAGACACAGAAATTAGACCGAACTTAGGTGGTGCTAAATCCTCGTGCGTAGCGCTACTAAACTCCGATCTAATCTTAATAGAACATACGTAACATGGATCAAAACATAACATAACCATAGAAATATTACATACATAAACATTAACCACCATAAACATAAAGCACAACTTACCTCTTCACTGGACAATTCAAAAAGATAAAATGAGTTATTGTTGAAAAGAGATCCTTGAGCCGCGTGTGGGGGTTGATTATTCACGTGCGATTACGAGAGAAGGAGAAGTTGAGAGACAAAGTTATAGAGATAGAGAGGGAGAGGGAGAGTGTGTGAATGATTGTTAAGGGTAGTTTAGTGTCAAATTTGGCTCCTATTTATAGAGTAAATTTTTGACCATGTGTAGAAAGAGTGAAAGGAAATGACTAGATTTTAGGAATGGTAAATGCATAAATGGTGTATTGTCATTAAAATAATCAAATTAATACCTTTAATCATGTGGTCAAATCAATTAAATTTGCTTAAAACTTGATGTAAATGATACATGTAGTCAAATAAATTTCCTTGATTTGCATGGTCAATTTATGGTCACAGTTACAGCGTTACAGTCACAAATCACCATAGAGGTGTTGAGCAGCAGCCGCGCCTCCGTGCGCAGAGGCTTCGATACCTCTCTACGAGGCTGGAATGTACAATATCTTGGTATAGATCATCGCAAGGTAAGGCAAGGTGCAGCGTTGCGTAACTGCTGAGCCTTCGCGCGTAGATGCTCTGATGCCTCCCTATGAGGGTGGAACGTACAATATTCTAGTATAGATCATCGCAAGGTAAGGTAAGGTGCAGCATTGCGCAGCTGCTGCGCCTCAGTGCGAAGAGGCTTTGATGTCGCGCCTCAACAAGCCGAGTATCGAGTTGCTTCGTGAGGCGCTGCTTGTTGTGGGAGGGTAGAGAGATGGGATATGATGAGAGAACGAAAGAGTCGTTGAAGATAGAACGAATAGACTGGAAAAGTAATTAGATGGTAATGAGGGTTGATATGTAAAATAATTTAATTTTTGTAATATTTATAACAATATATTATCATCTGATTTTTGCATATATAAATTTTAAATCTGATTTTTGAAGTTGAATTTTAAAAATTTTGGTTGGGTGTAATTTCCACTTTGAATAATCACACTCGCTACAAAGTACCCGCTTTCATTCTTAAGTTTGGAATGAAAGATGTCTTTTTGAAAATGTCACATGAAGAGCGTTGTGAGTGGATAAAATATAATGTGGAATGAGTTTTTATTTGAGTAAATGTCTAATATTTTGATTTTATTAGGATAATGTAGTACTTTGATGAAACTTTGATTTGGTTGGTAACTCTGTTTAAACTTTGATTTGAGTTATTTTGTTAAATTTAAATTTCACTCTGAACAGGTATGTTATATGCTAATAACATAGTTGGTGTTAAATGTTTGTAGAATTAAAATTTTTATTTTTTTTATTGTGATCAGTTATGTATGTATATATTTTTGTAGTGTGAATTTCTAAATTGTAAGAAACCATGTATTTTTAGATGGAAGAAGAAATGGAGGAATGAATAGGACAAGAAACTAAGGAAGAATTCGATGAAACTATCAAGTTTTTTTTTTAATGGCCCTTCATGGAATACTTAAAGTATTAAATGAGTTGATGATTATCATGTATGGTGAATATATAGAACGTCCACTTCGGCGATCAATTACTACAGTTGGATATGATTATATTCATAAGGTATTGAAAGAGGATCCTGAATTCTCCAGACATATACATATAATATATCCAAATGTGTTTTTAAAGCTTTGCAATATCATAGAAGAAAAAAGGCCTCTGCAGGATACACGATATATACGTGTTGAAGAAATGTTTGCAACATTCTTACTTACAGTTGGTTAGAACTCTCGATATTGTCTCACTTGTAAGACCTTTGTCGAGCACATTCCACATGTAACAAAAATTTCAACAAAATTTTAAAGGCTTTTAACACAATTGTACCTGATATGATGGTCAAACAGAGACCTACATTGCCAAGCAAAATAACAGAAAGTACAAGATTTTATCCTTATTTAAAGGTAAATTATATTATATTATTCATAACTTTTATTATTATTATTATTATTATTATTATTATTATTATTATTATTATTATTATTATAANTCATCACCTGTAGATATATACACTACATTCTAGTGATTAAAGAAAAACTCATCAGATGTAGCCTGAATTCTACCCCTTGTTAGATATATTGTATTTTGTATTAGCTAACATATATATAAATACAACTCATGATTTATATAACGAACTATGTAGTGAGATCATAAATGGAAGAGTCGCAAGGAAAACGTAGAATCGAGTATAATCCATGGAGTGTGAAAGAAAGCACTACATTGGTAGAACTTAAGGTTGATGCACATTCCACATCTAGCAGAAATTTCAACAAAATTTTAAAGGCTTTGAACACAATTGCACCTGATATGATAGTCATGCCTGGATCTACAATGCTAAGCAAAATAAGAGAAAGTACATGATTTTATCCTTATTTTAAGGTAAATTATAATATATTATTCATAAATTCCATTATTATTATAATAAAATAAATTATTAAAATATTATGGCCATTTTATGATTGTATTGGAGCTATTGATGGCACACACATACCGGCTATGATATCAAGGCATGACATGAACAACTATCGTAATCGTCATGGAACAATATCACAAAATGTATTGGCGGCTTGCAATTTTGATTTGGAATTCATTTATATCCTTAGTGAATGGGAAGGTTTAGCTCATGATTCCAAACCTCTAAATGACGCGTTAATAAGAAGAAATGAACTTTAAAGTACCAATGGGTAATCATATTTTTTTTTTCCAATGGGTTATAAGTTATCTTTTTCATGACATGAGATGATTTATGCATGAATTGTATACTTACGTAAATATTTTCTTGTGGATTTTCCAATCGCCGTCACTTCTTATCCATTTTGAGATGTCCGATATCATCTCCATGATTTTGGTGGCTAGGGTCGTAATCCAGAAAATGCTAATGAACTATTCAATTTTCGTCATGCTAGCTTGAGAAATGTAACAAGAGAATATTTGACATTTTCAAATCACAATTCATGATTTTTAAATCAGCACCTCCATTTCAATTTAAAACACAAGTAGAGATGGTGTTAGCATGTGTAGGATTGCATAATTTTCTCCGCAGAGATTGTCGTTCTGATGAATTTCTTGTTGAATCAGATAGTGAATATTCGTCTACTTTGTCATTACCAGTAATTGAAGAGGATGAAAATATTTTTGAAACTCAAAAGCAACAAAGAGAGCATGCAAATGAATGGAGAACTAATATAGCTTCAAATATGTGGGTAGATGTTGTGAACGATGTGAACGAAGAGTAATGGAAATTGAATTCTGCTTAGACAAGTTTACAATTTTTTTTTTTCTTTTAGATGACAATTTATGAATTTGTTTTAATAAACGATAATTTGGTTTTTTAAGTATCGGATAACTTGGCTTTTTTAATATCCAATTTCTCATCATCTTACAATTAAACTTGCTTGCGCGGGAGATGGGGGTCAACAAAAGTGACATGTCAAAAGCAATTTAGATCTAGTGTAGATGGACTTAGATTTACCATTAGAATTTGCATATTTCGACATAATATGCATCAGAAAGTTGCTCGTCCCAACATAATTTGGTTCCCAAAGAAAAATACACTTGAAATAATAGGGTGTAAAATTTATTTTTTTACAGAGTCCGGTTAACGATTTGCTTTGGGCAATTGATGAGATAAAAATACAATTATGATAGAGAAGTCTACAAATCCATGAGAATCTATAAAATCCATGAAAATCTATTGAAATCTAGAAATTCATTCAAATCTTAAGAAATCTGTTAAATTCTATTGAATTCCATAACATCCAGGAGAATTTATAAATATTAAGAAATCTATTAAAATTCGAGTTGAGGACACCATGTTAATATTCTTAGTTACTTAGAATAGGATTAATGTCTACCAATGGTCCTAAGTAGAAGATGGAATAAGAAGGAAATAAAGAACTTGATTGATCCTTGGCTATTGCGTTTAGATATGATTCCACAGTTATAAGGAAATTAAGAAATTTTTTCCCTTATTACTCTCCCAATATTGTAAATTGTAAATTCTACAAAATGTATAGATGAAAAGTATGTTTATATAGTCCACTTACACTATAATTTAAGCTTTGTTAAACATGTACTAAGTAGGTCTTCATGTGTATAAAAACTTTGACATAAATTGAAAATACATTTGATACTTTCCCAAGGAAGAAAAAATACATACATAGACGACATACACAACTTGTTTTGGTAGAGAAATAGGCTTAAAGCAATGGTGTAAATGATTCATTGTTCTAATGTTTTTCATTTCCTTTCCTTCTATTTGAAAAATACATTAATAGGGGGACTAACAACTTTCATGGAACACATAGGATAACTTAGTTTTTTCCGACAAGTCATGATTGATTGCCCTTTTAGACTTCTCACATTGGCAGCAATCTTTAACTGTGGAAATCTGCTGTCATTCTTTATCTGTCGTAGTCTTCTTTCAGTCGATAATAATTTTGCAAACCTGCAAAACGTTCATAATTTCCCATGATCAGTTTATATGGTGTACTACTTATTAAATTAAGCAGCGCCTTAGATAGAAACGTAAACAAGATTTTAACTTTTTACCTTTTGAGAGCGTTCTCATTTGTGCCTCCGTTTTGAACAGGCTCAGTCAGGCCCGACTCTAAATTAACCCTTGAAACCGGGTTTTTTAATAGTCTCTCACCAATTTTGACAAGTCTATCCAAATTTTCCTTTGTTGCGACGTCAACTGAAGATTCTATTCCAGAAAGTGTATCATCCTGAGTTGAAAAGGGATCAATTAATTAATACCTGAGATGAAACCTAAGCTTGGCAGATTCAAATACTAAAGTAAAATCCAACGTACTTGAATTCTAAGGTAATTTTCCTCACAATAAAGGGCTTGAAAAATCAAAGAATTGTGATAATCAACCATATCTGCACTTGCTTGAGTGAATATTTCAATCAAAGGCGTAGTGCCTCCGTAAAACAGCCAATTCAAAATACCCCATTTGGCTGCAAGTTTGCTGTTGTATTTTTTATCTATCCTTGCAACACCTGTGCCTATAGATATTGTAAGAAGACGAGGATAATCCGCAGGCTTTGATTGGAATAAATCTGCTTTATGGTCAAACATCTGTTTGGTTACTTGAGTTATAGCCACCAAAGCCTGAAAACAATGTGTAACTAATCAGTAATCAGAGAATAATGAGAGAACATTTTTTTTTGAAGATATACAACATTAAAATGTTACATAGCTACAATTAGGTAATCAACCTAATATTGCTACCTAGTTGCGCATGAATGTGTAGAGACAAAGAACGAGAAGATGGTTGCTGTCTCAAGGATATGGAAATCTAGTTGAGTTTCTCTAATTGAGTAATTAATAAAATTGAAAATATTACCGGATTATTTGCAGCAACACCACCATCAATGAGATTATACTCTCGAATGCTTCCATTTTCATCTTTGGTCGTGAAGTGATGGCCGGGAAGAAAAGTTGGAGCTGCTGAAGTACTAATGCAAATGTCAAACAATTTTGCATCTAACCATGGCGATCTCTTTGCCTGCTTGACAAAGCAATCTGTTATTGTTTGTTAGGTAAGGAGAATTTTTAACATTCATAGTTTTATTACAGCATACCAAACATGCATTTAAGGTCACGCTATATCATAATCTATTTGTTTTAAATCTGGAAAGTTATATATATATTTTAGTAATTAGTGAATCACAATTCACACAAAAAAAATTCAAAATTCAATTGAAAATTGAGGCAAAAAGGTCTTGTTCCTTTGATTTCTCATTTCTTAATGACACAGGATATCCTAATTATTTTAGAGACACAGAACATAATTCTTTTATTATTTTATCTCATTTTCAATTTATACATCGACTCTCCAATAACTATTGTACGCCGTCTACTATTGCGCTCAGTCATCACTGCCACATTGATTTCTAAAATTAAAGCTTCACCCTTCAGTTCTTCTACCTCAAATGTTATATATCTCTCTCTCTTCCTTCCATCTACCAGTAATGAAACTAGAACCAAACCAAACGAAACTAGAACCGGATGGTTTGGTATACGGCTCGATTTCGATTTGGTTCCATATCTTTAAAAAAATCATTTGGTTCCATTATCAAAACACCACTAGTTCATGATTTGATTCGTTTCTCTTGGAAATAGAACTAAATGGAACCATGTCTACCTCTACTCCTGAGAACTCAAGGATACAAAGGTAGGTATCCGTTCTAATGAGGCAGCTCTTTGGCTTCAGTTTGGAGCTATCAGGGTAGTAGAAGATTGGGTCTACTAACCTATGGTCTTTGCCATTGACAATCGATGAACTTTGAGGATTGCTGAGTGCATTGGTGCAATTAAGGAAGTCACACAACGCTAAATGAGGTCTCAGGGCTTCTCGCGTATCATCCAAATCAGATCCATGAGAAAATTATGGAAATGTAGAGATCATTAATCCAGCTAAGATATGTTTGCAGGCAAGATAATTCTATTTTCAACATAATTGCATCTCTTTTCGGAAGTCACCCCACTTGACATCCCTGAGCATATATAAACATTAAAGAAAGACTTCTGTGTCTATAAATTATTTGTACCTTTTTTTGGAGGCTTGCTACTTGTATTTATAGGAGAGGATCGTATACAGTTTAATCCTGTAAATAAATAAATATTTTTGTACTACGAAGTTTGTTTAAAGAAATTTAGACTAAGCCTTCTAATGTTGAATCATGGCTAAACATATAAACATAAGATCACGAAGATTTTAGCAAAAAGAATTGAAGATGGGGAAGACCTCATAGGAAGAGAAAATCACTGGCTGTAAACTCGTGATGTCAAAAGCTGGAATAACCACATTTGTAAGTGTGTCGGTCAACCTAATATTTTTCAGTTTGTCTTTCAAGACACTATGGAGGTGCCTTCCATCGTACAAGGGACCTATCAATGATCTGAAAAGCCTTCCAATCTCCCCAAAAACACTGCAGTGATCATATCAAATCGTCACATATAAACATAAACATCAGTCATAAAATCAAAAAGAGAGAGATAATTCAACTGGTAGTTGTAAATTTGAAAAACTGTTGCGTGAATTTGATATGCCTCTCTCCCTCCTTGTATTATTTTCATTTACTCTATATAAGACGAAAGAAAATTACTTCATCTGTGGAAAGATTTTTGGGCAGTTCTCTAAATAGAAAGGCTTTATATCTTTAGCAGCATAAAGGGGACGATTGTTTTCATCTGGAGCTGTCAACATGGCTGTTACAAGGCCTCCAGTGCTCGTTCCAGCAATCACATCAAAGTAATCTGCAAGTCTTGCTTCCTCCCCATCCAGCTCCTGAACAATTGTACAGTTAAATTTTAGTCAAAATTCAATGATAATTCCAAAATATGTAGCCCTCTATCCCGAAGGTATCCTATCAAAAAATTTTCAATATCCCCCAGGGCGAACCAGACGCGCCTTGGTTAGAACCTTACTAGCTGCGTCTTTGCTACAAGCGTACCTGAAGTTGAGATTCAAGAAAATCAAGGATAGTGGCGGGGATAAGTCCTCTGATACCACCACCATCAATGCTCAAAATTGTTATATATTTTTCATAGTTCGGAGGCTTGATGTCGCAATTTCTCTCCATTTAAGAAGGCTTGCAACCTGAAACTTGTAGGAATGGACCGATTTATGTGGAGGAAATATGGAAAACACCTTTTGCTAGCACTTCGGAAATTAAAATAACTTTGTACTTATAACCCCATATTCTAAGCATGATTTCTCAAGTCAATAGAATATGCAGACCGGGAACTTTCCATGTTCAAACTATAGACGTTCCAACCTTGTGCTAGGAACTTACTAGGCGGCTTAACAACCTAGTGTATTCAATTATTTTACAATATTTAATATCTCTATTGGAAATTTCTTCATAACCCATGCGAGGAAATTGTGTTTATTTTTGAATATCATAATTTAGGAAGTATTTTCTTACTTCTAATTATAGTTCGTTAATCACATTCTTTGAAGACAAATCCTACATTGATTAAATACATAACATATACGGGTTTGAGATACTTCTCTTAAAGATTGAAATTTTAAAACAGAAGTTCAAGTTTTAGTAATATCATTATTTCAAGAATTAAATTGTTTAAAAAGTGTATCGGTATTGCTAACGATAATACAATCCATATTAGGGGATGCAATCTGGTCACCACATGACGAACCCGATGTCTGCTGTCCCCATCTGGCCAGGTCACTGGCTGCTGGCTGAGTTGAGCAAAGAGCCATATCGGCGAGAGGCCATATATGAACGAGTAACTTGGGAGAAAAGAATGACTTCAAAAGTCTTTATAAAAAATTACATAGGTAGGGAGGGGTACACGTTTCTTTATTACTTTGACGAGTCAATGGTAGCTGTAACAACTTTAAAAAGATTTAAAAAACTATAAAGGCAGGTAATATTAGTCTGCGATAATTAATAATTACAATTAAAAAGCATGCAATAGGCTGTAATCTACATGGCAATTTGACCAGTTCAGTACAACTTGTCCATTTTTTAAGGCAGATCTATTCTTTCAAGATACGTACATGTGGGGGCTTGATAACACAAATTACATATGCATGTGACATCAAATAATATACTAAAATTCCCACTTTTTGGTGGGTTTTACGTGTATTCCCCAAATCATGAACCCAAATGGTATTGATCCTTCCTCGAGGTTTGATTTTTAGTATACAATTGTTTTGCTCTCCAAATAGAGTAGCTAGTAAATAAAAAAAAAAAAAAGGAATTCCATTTTCCTTTTTGATCATCAATTGTTGCAGAGTTCAAGAACGAGTAAGGCTATTTTGATGGGTGCTCTAATTATTATAATAACGAAATCGAAATAAGATGCATTACTTCTGCAAATTCCATAGTCCTCAGTCTTTGGACAAAGCGCACATTTTTAAGGTGCCATACAGTAAAGACAATTGTTCAAATTGCACATTCTTCGAAGGGTAATACATAGCATTACTCATAAATGTTCACATAATAGACACATGGACATTTATGTCAAATGCTATGTGTATTTTTATGTACACATAACATAATTCTTATTTGAATCAATAATCAAAATCTTGTGTTCGAATACAGGTGTACCACTTCTATAAAGTAAAGAAATACAAAATGATTTTCATGAATTGACTGCATTTTAGGTTATGAAGTTTGTCATATGTATCACACTCGGACGTGCCGAAAATGATGGTATTTGGCTCTAAAGGCAAGGAAACTTTCCTCCTTCCATCTACAACTTTGGTAGCAAAAGATGAACGAAAAGGATTTGAATATTTTGAGGCAAAATTATAATGAAAATTAGTAAATATTCTACGAATTGATTCAGTATATATTGGCAATAGGTTTGTATGTTATATTCTATCTCAAGAACTTGAAAACCTACTTATTTTGTTGTCAAGACCATCCAGTCAAATCACCGAGAGAATTATTAAATTCGGAACATAACTTAATTTATTGGAAATGATTCTTTATTATTGAATCTTAATTCCGGATCTTGAATCTTAAATATCAATTGCAGTCTCTTCATATTTGGTTTCTTAATTTTTAATTTTGAATATTGCCTCTTTTGATTATTGAATTCTTGTTCTTGATTTTGGTTTCTTGGTCCATAATTTTGATTGTCTCGACCCATTCTTCTTGATTGATAATTTCCTGTTCTTGGTTATGGGTTTTGGATATTTCCCTTCAATATGTTTTATCTTGTACTCTTGTGTTGATGAGATGACACAAAAAATAAGAATCACACATAAATTGAGGATCATAACCCTATTTATATTTTCAAATGTATTCGTCATATCGTTAAATACAATCTTAATGGATCTGTCCTCTACACATTTAGTCAACACTTTATTTAAATTTCCAAAATTCAATAATTTAAATTCCTTAATAAACAACTTTAAACAAACTTAATTTTAAGGTAGCTTTTATACACAATTAATTACATATGTAAGCTCAAGTGATAAATTAATATTTTCCCAACATTGTACGGATTCGAAAAAGATTAAAACACATGCACGAAATAGTTTTAAGTCTAGTGTCTAACATATTCTCTTTTACTCTGTGGTTTATACAAGAAATATGATATTTTGGGTGCAATAAATATCAGGTGAACACTAATGAACTACTTGAGGGTCTGGGTTTGTGAAAGTTGTAAGTTTGACTTCTTTATTGCCTATAGTTCATTCATTATATTATTTTTTTTCTATTTTTTTTAAAAAATATTTTCTCAAAATGATGATCATGTGGATGACGAAACAGGTCCCAATTCCCAACAATCGCATTTAGGGCATCAAGTCCTTTTTAGGGGGAGTTTGGTGAGCCTAGAGCAAAAATGTCAAATGTCAAGTTGGGAAATTCGAGGGAATAATCAATTTTTTCACGAGGCATGTTTAAATCAAGGGAAAAGGGATTTGTTGATATAATTTGGGCATAAGTCTCCAAAAGGAACACGTACCCATGTTTTTATAAAAAAACGACGGGAAAACTATTATCAATAGTGAAGCTGATATTCATAACCTCCTTGATTTGCACTTTATAAATTAGTTTACGACTTTATAGATACGAGTCATTGATTATTGATAAGTGTATTTTATGTGTTTATTCGGTCTCAGTTCTTGTTTATTTATTATTATTTTGAGCATATATCTACTTAATTTAGGTTATTTTATGATTGATTTAGGTAAAGCTCATATTGGACAAGTTTGAATGAAATTGGATTGAAGTGGAGTTGTACAAAATTGAGGAATTAGAGACCACAGTAATCAAGTCTTGAAGATGAAGATCTATCATGCAAATAAAGAGGACTTGGGATGGACGAGAACTGAAAGTGGAGGACTAAAGTTCACTTAACTATTAAATATTCCAGCTTTTATTAGTTTTCTATTTGCACTCAAATTCCACGAGGGGTGATTTAGCAATCCTTTTTATAGTTATTTTAGACTTTTATATAAATGATTATTCATTCTTATTATGAGACAATTTTAGAGGTGGAAAATACATAATCATCAAGATTGAAGGGTAATAATTTAAGGTTTGAAGACTTTTGAAATTGAAGAAGATTCTTGATGTAAGATCCAATTCTTTTTTTTCATCAAAATTTTAAAACTCGGTTATGAAATATATACTTTTTTTATTATTTTTCTTTTCATAAGTATGAGTAGCTAAATTTATAGTTTGGATGAACAATGTAATCTATGTGTGACCCTTTAATTTAATGTTCAAAATTATAATAGTTTAATTTTAATGTGTTGATTTTATTTATGATGTTTAATGCTTGAATTTCTTGGCTAATAATTCAACAATCTTGTGAATTTATAATGAGTCCAGAGGTGAGTTATAGATTTAAATCAAATAATAAAATCTAGAAACTAGTATGAAAGTGTAGATATACATTTTTTTTTTATTTAATGTGACTTGATTATTAGAGATTTAATATGTTTAACTAATATGTATTCGGATTCACATACAAATATGAAATTGATTTAGTTAAATAGAATCAATTTGAACTCGAGAAAGGTAAATTGAATATGTTAAAAAAATTCGACCGAACACTACAATAATCATGAATTTTGATTAGCGAATTAAAATATATCCATAGATGAAATTATAAATCATAACATCCATATTCATAGTTTAAAATCCGAATTGGATAAATTGTGCACATTAGTTTAATTTAGTATAATTAAAATAAGTTAGATACTCAATCACCAAATCATAATTTACTTTTCGTCAAATAGAAGTTAGAAATAGTAAATTAGGTATTAAATTATAATCCTCACGAGAACTATAATTCAGACTTATTGGTCCACTCTATTACGTATTACGATCTATACACTTGCGATATAAAATCGACAGCAAGTATGTATGGATTGCAATAGCTATGTAACACACTCATTTTTGGCCACGAAGGCTAATTGGTTTTGTCATTCACCATCTAAAGAGGATCCACAAAGTGACAATAATTCAAGTTCCAATAAACCTTTTAGTTTCATCGTTCTCTGTATCCAAATTTTGGTTAATAAGAGTGGGACATATGTCACACACAAGTTTGGTCGCATGAAATTTATCTTCTTATCTGTTCATAGTTCATTAATTACCACCATTGTTTTCAGTATCATGCAGTGAAAAATATCTAGGACTGTTAGACCATCGATCAATAAACTAGAATAAATTAACCTTTTCCTTTTAAATAAAAGCGAATACTCTATCTAGAACGCAAAGTAACAACATGTGGTCGAAACACCATATTTAAGAGTCGTAGTTTGGTCTAAACAAACAAAATAATTTGTTTCTTCAGACTCTATCAACCAATAATCTATAGAATTCCGAACAATTTTAAGTATCTTAGTAATTATCAAGGGAAATAATAAGGTATTAATGTTGGGAATTTACTTGCGCAGCGAAAAATAAACAATTTTCAATTCCTATCAAGGATCTACATTGTATTTAGATAGAAATTGTGATGGGAATTGTACATTTGATGAATTCTGCAAACTCCTTTGCTGATTCTCGAACTCCAATTATCACGATCTGCAATCCAAGTTGTCCAATTGTTCAGCCTCCAATGGTGATCCACACAAAGAACAAGAATGACGGTTAAAGTTTCTTTTCTTGTACTAGCAAGAATAATAGAAAAATTCATGCATTTCTCCTAGTAGCATATTAATATAAACCCAAGTGGGCTCGGCCCGTCTCTTAGACTTAACCAATCCAATATTTAATTAATCAAATTAATTAAGTCTGGACCATGAATTAATTAATCCAATTAATTAATTTGGACATATTAATAAGCAACTCAATTAATTAATTATTCAACACTTGTCAATTAATTAATTGGTAAATCTCATTCTTCTGGTTCTCTTTTGTGTGTGACCCATTAGGTTCCCAATCACGATACCTAACGACGTAAATTATTATTTTGATCTGATCAAAATCGATAGATTA
>CAIGRB010112116.1:0-29284 GCA_903798255.1 Fraxinus quadrangulata
TCAGTATATTTGGCAGTAAAATCTAAACTTCTTTGAATTGGATTAATTGTACTTTTAAAAATAGTATTACCAAGAAATCTGATTTTAGTTTGACAAAGAACAATTTTCTTAGCAGAAACTGCTAAACCATTATTCTTAATTACATTGAAAATTATATTTAAATGTTTAAAAGTTGTTCTAAATTTTCAGAATAAATTAGAACATCGTCAATGTAAACAATGACAAAGTTTTGATAAGGATTGAAAATATCATTCATGATTTTTTGAAATTCAGAAAGAGCATTCTTGAGATCGAATGGCATAACATTCCATTCATATTGATCGAAAGGAACATTGATTGCGGTTTTGTATCTATCTTCTTCTTTAATTTGAATCTACCAAAAGCTAGATTTCATATCAAATTTGGAGAAGATGACAGCTTTAAACAATCTATTCAAAAGGTCTTTCTTTTGAGGAAGAGGATAACGAATCCATTGAATAGCAGTATTGAGAGGCTTGTAATTTATCACAAGTCTAGGAGCACCACGTTCTATTTCTGCTTGATTAAGCACATAGAATGCAGAGCAACTCCATGGAGATTTACTCGGACGAATTAATCCTTTTTCAAGTAAATCATTGATTTCTTTGTTACAAAATTCAAGAAGTTCTCTATTCATTTGAATAGGTCTTGATTTTGTAGGTTTGTGATTCATGAAAGTCAGATGTATAAGGAAGGGAAACAATATGTTTCTTTCTATTCCAAAAAGCATTAGGAATAGTAGAACATATTTCATCTTCAAACTTTTGAAGTAATTTGGAAATCTTTTCTTTGTAGAAAGAATTTTATAGTTGATCTTCAATTCTTTGAAGCTTAATTTCTTCTTTGAGGAATAAAACATGCTGTTTTTTGAAATTTATATTGTTAATAATTTGAGAAATGGATACATATTTAAGAGTATTAACATCTTTAAAAGAAGGCGGATTTGTAAATTTGAAAAATAATTCTTGACCAAAAATATTAGTCGTAAGTCCTTTTTCAGAAGCTTGAAAAGAATAAATTTGAGCAATAAAAGAAGTATCAAGAATAACTTCGTGATCTAAATTTTTGACAAGATAAAAAATATTTTTAAAACAAATATTTGAATTGCAAACATGAGCATTTGAAAGTTTGTATTGAATATTTAAGTTTTTTCCACTAGCGCCATAAAGACGTTCAGTAGTTTTTTCAAAATATTTTGTANTAAGAATAACTTCTTGATCTAAATTTTTAACAAGATAAAAAATATTTTTAAAACAAATATTTGAATTACAAACATGAGCATTAGAAAGTTTGTATTGAATATTTATTTTTTTTCCACTAGCGCCATAAAGACGTTCAGTAGTTTTTTCAAAATATTTTGTAGGTATTAATCATTATATATATATATACATACCACGGGAAATGGCAAACAGACTCTGGTAGGTCATTGTTAAAAAATATAAAATTAAACAACAAATAAATAAATATTTGTTATATGTAGAACAAAAAGAAAATAGAACGAAGAGAGTAAAAACTCGTGTTTATTTCATTATAATGTTGATCCTTATATAGGATTCAAATGAGAGCTACAAGTTGATCAAGATACTGACATAAAGAGTAAGTGTGACTATTTCGTTACACATACTAGCATGCTTTTAACTGAGTTCCAAGTTTTGGAACTTACTTCAATTTCAAGAAATGAGAGGTTAAAATAATTACATTTTTGTTGCTTCTCACCAAGTACTCCTCCTCTGGTCGAAAACTCAATCATGATGGAAAGAGTTTGATGTGCCCAATTCAAAAACCAAATTTGAGATGTTATTGAAGCAAAATCAAGTCATCATCCTTATCTATTTTTCTCTATCCGTTTATACCCGAATTTTGGATTTATTCATTATGTTTTTGATGTGGAAGTTATACGGAGGTTGTGGGTGATGGGAGGTTAAATTTCAAACTTAAAATTAAACTCTTCCCTCCAAAAACCATTCAATGCAAACTAGGTCGAGTCAACCCACGAGCGACCAGTTTTAACTAACATCTCTCACTCGCATATGATGGACTTGACCTGATTATAATATAATATTAATTATATTTATCTCAACATCTTCAAGCTCATATAGGTAAATATATCATGCGACAATGAGTTAATTTAAGAGCTCAAACCCCATACACCTGTCAGGGATATATAGAAGCTCTACAATTGGACTTATATTTCTCATTATACACCGACATATTTTGTAACACCATTTCGAGTATATCTGACCCCTCAATAAATCAAACATACTCAACTTTCTTATCTATATTATATTCACAATTGTGTTACAAAATCTAAAAGGGTTAATACAATTGTCCAACTGGTGAATAATACAAGCTAAGGTATTAGATAAGATAGTTTTTTTTTCCAACTTGTATCCATTCATTTCAAGTCAACTATTTTCCTAGACATGTTCCATCAAACTGAATAAATCATATTTATTGGCAACATGCTACAGTATCGATACGGAAATAAAGTTTGGGTAACAGTTAAAAGTTATAAGGGTATATAAGTGAGGTCATATGTGCCTCGGAGACTCACACAATGAAGAAGTAGGGATCCATTCTTTCATTTCTCATTAGTCATTAAAGCACACATGGTATAAAATACGTGTTACGGTGTTTTACAAATTATATACACCGTACAAATCAAATATCCTCGATACCTAACTTGAGCTTTCTTTAGATTTATTCCCCTAGATAATCCCAATCAAGAACTCGATGTGGCTATAAAACATGTCTAATGGATATCAAAAAAAATTTTGATTACTCGTTGTAATCTCATCATGATATTTCATCAAGTGATTGGATCATGTACACAATATGATCACTTTTTCTCATCTCAGCATTGACAGCCCAATAACAACTAACGAACAGAGAGTGAATTGGATTAAAAAAAAAATTAAAAGAATTAAATTAACAAAATTAAGAACGTGTAGATCAATTAATAATCGTAAGCAAATAAAAACAAGTAGATCAATCAAATAATAAATACAAATGAAATATCAAATTGATTTGAAAAATATAGGCTTTTGAATGACCTTTTTCACTTTATTTTTCAAGGTAAGTGAATTTTAATGAATTTGAATATCAAATTGAAATACTTACCTTTTGAAAAATAATTTTTATGCAAGTATTTTTATGAAATAATTTTCTCGTGCATAAAAATTTATTCGTTGAGCTTTTATTAATTCATTGTTAAAGATTGAAGCGTTATACCTTTACACATGACTGCAAAACATCTTAATCTAATATTTTCAATATTTGACTACCGAAGTTCTTTCTCTCGAGTGATTTGTCGTGAATACTTGGCTTCCATCTCGATTTTTATTGATCGTCCGATGCGAGTCTTTTGGTAGTGACCTTTTTGTCCTCAATCGATCAACTTTGCAACAATAGCTATGAAGACTTAAATTCAATTGTTAGAAATACAATTAACTTGTTTGTTATGATCAAAACACAAGGTCAACCATGTGTCAATAATTTCCCCATTTTTTATTATGACAAACAAGATGATTTGGATAATGTAATTACAACAATTGATAGGGAAAAAAATTTTAGATATCACATGTGATACATATATTTTCCCTATCTTTTACAAGTCAATAACCTCGAGCATATAGCATATTCATCAATTTATATCATTCATATCAAAAATTATATGCATATCATCTCATATGATATCAAAAAAAATAACCTCAAGCTTAAAGCATAAATACAACCATAGGCACCAATAATAGCAAGTACATTTTCCCTTAAAGTAACACAGGATGACAATCAATGAAAGGCTAATGTAGAGCAAATCGCATCCATAACAAAAGAAGTTATGAGAATTAATAATATGAAGAAGTTAGACTAAGCATAAACATAAAGCGTAAACCACAGCTACCGCTCTGGAGGAGGTAGTGGAGGGAAGTAAGCATAGAACTGTGCATAAAAAGCATTTTGCTAAGCTTATATTGTTGCTTGTTGAGCTTGGATTGCAGCTTGTTGAACTTACAATTGGTGAAGCATCTCGCCGTGTTTGTCAACTGAGGATGTAAGTGAATCTATGTGCCCATTGAGAAATTATAGTGATCCTCGGTAAATGTGAAACCACCGATGGAAGGAAGAACACTAGAACTTGAAATGTCATTAGGGGAGTTCGGAACGTGTGGTACATCATCATTGCCGTCCTCATCTCCGCTGAAAGGTAAAGTGGAAGGACCCGAAGTGGGATCAAAGCCTTTGGTTTGAGCCACCCATTGACCATGCTCTTTTACAATTTTCATGCGTTTAAGAGTTTGGATATTGATGGTATCCATAGGATGGAGTAAAACGAAGGTCTCTACATGCAATGGAATTTCAAAATGCTTAGAAATTTTGGTAAGAAGCATGCCATAAAGTAAAGCTTTGCCGTGTCAAGTGGAATGGATAACCTTCATGAGACCAAGTGCAATGGTTGGAAAATCTAATTTACACCCAACAAGAAAGGAATCGAGAATGAAAAGATCAAAATTTCTTCATCTCAATGACCCTTTCGAGGAAGAATGACATGTGCAATAATATTTTGCAAAACTTTACATGGAAGGGTAGGTTGATTTGTACTAATTTTGGTAATATTTTCTATGTTTTTCATGGTAACCCTATGATATGCCTTGGTAGGATTATATCATTCCAAAGTGAGATGAGTTTTATGAAGAAAATTTTGATTTTCACACACCTTGAGCTCGAGAATTTTGAGGATGAGAGCTTTAGTAATATAAATGCAGGTGTTTTTATGTAGACAAGAAATTCAATCCGACCTAAAAGCAATGACCATGTTTTCGTAAAAATCTTTCATGAGATGGGGATATGCATTTTCCTCTAAGGTGGTAATCGACACCAACCCATGTTTTCAAAGTATTCATCTATGCGAAATACGAGTGCTTCAATGGTAAAGTCAGCAAAATCAATATTCTTACCTATTAAAATTGGACATTTTTCAAAAGGATTTATCATGACTTCAGGTTCGTCATTAGATGAGTGTTGAGAAGGAGGATCCCACCTTATGGTAGGTTTCATACTGTTTCCACGTTGACTACACATGGTGAATAAAGAAGATTAAAAGGAAGAAGATGTACAGAAATCGAACCTAGGGTCGAAAATGTCTAAAAGCTTGAATTTTGGGGGTTTCAATGAGAGGAAATTAGGGATTTTGATAAAATTGGAGAATGACAAGATTGATTTTTGGATTTAAGAGATTAAAGTGATGAATTGAGAGCAAAAATGGGTGAGAGAGATGTGGACATACGTAGTAGAGAGGGAAGAGAGAGAGATAGAGAGAGAAGGGGGGGAAATGAGGAAGAAAAGGTTTTGAATCGCGATTTAAAAATTGGAAATTCGTAGATCTGGACTTCTACTTCACAGATCCTAACATCATATGAAATATCCCAAATTTTCTGTCAATTAGGACTTCTTGATTCAGACATCCACATGGTTGTCCTATACATCATCCGATGTCTACCTAATGATTTGGATGTACACATCATAAAAATTCGAGCTTAATGATGAAAAGACATAAAAAACAATAATTTTAACAGCAAATAGACACATTAGCCACATGTTTCAATTTCATCTAGTATCTCTAACCCTCTTTGAATATGTGAAAATCTATCAAGAGCTAGAGATTTAGTAAAAATGTAGGCCAATTGATTTTCGGCGTTTACAAATTCTAACACAATATCTCTCTTTTGTACATGATTTCGTAAGAAGTGATGTATAATCTCTACATGCTTCGTTCGAGTGGCTTAAACTCCTTAATGAAAAAAGTGTTTTTGGTAATGACTGTGTGTCTAGTTTATCTTTCTGCGATCACTATGCGTGGTAAGTATCATAGAGCTTCTTTCTCCACGAGTGTTCATAAAACTAAAGGCATACTTGAATATATACATTCAGACTTGTGATGTCCCGCTAGTAGTCTCACATCGCGTGAAAATAGGTATTTTTTGTTTATTATTGATAATTACACGTAAAAGTGTGGGTTTATCTTTTAAAGGATAGTATGATACTTTTCATAGTTTTAATAATTGGAAAAGATAAATTGAGAACCAAACTGGCAAAATGATCAAGTTTTTTAGAACTAATAATGGCCTAGAGTTTTGTAACATTGAATTTAAAAATATGGGCAAAGAAAAATAAATAAAAAGGCATAAGACCGTTCCTTACACTCCTCAACAAAATGGGGTGACTGAAATGATAAATAGAACCATACTTGATAAAGTGTGTTGCATGATGCTAAGTTCTAGTGTCCCAAAATTCTAAAACCTACAAAATGTGGTCATAAGTCTGGGCCATCCGGTAGCAAAGGGAATAAGCTAGGACCGAAAGGTAGCATTCTCAAGAAGAAGTTTCAAGGAAAATGCTTCGACTGTGACAAAGTAGGTCATAAGTCTTTAGAGTGCAGATTGCCAAAGAAGAAGAAATAAGCAAATGTGTTTGAATACATTGAACATGATGTATCGGAGACGAATCTCGTAGAGCTCATTTCTGAAATGAATATGGTGACTCAAAACCAAAAAGAATTGTGGATTAACACCGGTGCTACAAGAATTGTGTGTTCTAATAAAGAGTTGTTTACTGTGTTCGAAACAATTGAGAATGGAGAGAAGTTGGTCATAAGAAATTCAGCAACTTCTAAAATCAAGGGTCAAGGAAATGTGGTTTTGAATTTAGGAAAAGAGCTGACTCTTAACAATGTGTTGCATGTGCCGAGAATTCGCAAAAACTTAGTGTCCAAGTCACTTCTGAATAAGCATGTTTTTCATATTGTATTTGAGTCAGACAATTATTTTATCAAAAAGTGGAATGTTTGTCCCAAAAAAATTATATTTTTGATGGTATGTTTAAATTAAATGTAACGTTCGTTAAGCAAAAAATGAATAAAGTAAACTCTTCTATTTACTTACTTGAGTCTTCTAATTTGCGGTATAGTAGATTAGGACATGTTAACTATGATACGTTACGTAAATTAGTTAACTTGAATTGTATACCCGCATTCCATATTGATTCCAAACATAAGTGTGAAATTTGTGTTGAGGTAAAATTGACAAGTTCATCCTTTAAATCAATTGAACGAAATAGAATACCATTTTATTTAATTCACATTGATATATGTGATTTAAAATTTGTACGAATAAGAGGTGGCAACAAGTACTTCATTACTTTTGTCGACGATAGTACAAAATACGTTTATGTGCATTTGCTTAAAAGTAAGGACGAAACTATAGAGAAATTTATTCTCTATAAAAATTAAGTTGAAAATCAAATTAATAAGAAAATTAATGTGTTGAGAAGTGATCGAGGTGGTGAATATAAAGCAACATTTGCTTAATTCTGTTCACAACACAAAATCATACATGAAACCACGACACTTTATTCGTCTCAACAAAATGGTGTTGTTGAACGGAAAAATTGTATCTTAAAAGAAATTATTAATGTAATGTTAATAAGTTATCGGTTACCTTAGAACATGTGGAGAAAGTTGTGTTATCGACAAACTACCTTCTAAATAAGGTGTCTCGAAAGAAAATGGAAAAGATCTATTATGAGTTATGGAAAAGAAGAAAGTCTTCCTATAAATACTTATGAGTATTGGGGTGTCTTACTAAAGTGGTTGTACCAACACCAAAGAATGTAAAAATAGGCCCGAAAACTGTATATTGCATCTTCATTGGCTATGCACATAATAGTAGTGCTTATCAGTTTCTTGTACATGAGTTTAAAATTCCACACATATATAAAAACACGATAATGAAATCGAGAAATATTTCATTCTTTGAACATGTACTTTCATACAAATCCAAAGAAGAAGCAAGTTCTTTGAAAATGACATATGATACTATGATTAGAAATATTCAGGACTAAAAATTAGAAGAGGAGATTGACGTTGAACCAAGACGCATCAAAAGAAAAAGAATAGAAAAATCTTATGGCCATGATTTTCTAACATATATGCTATAAAGTGAACCTCAAAACTTTCAAGAAGCCTTGAACTCTTTAGAATAACCTCAATGGAAAGAGACCATTAAAAGTGATATAGATTCCATTTGACATGAAAGACATGGATTTAGCTAATGTGATACTTGGAGTAAAAATTATAAGAACATCATATGGACTCGTTTTAAGTCAGTCACATTATGTGGACAAAGTTTTGGAAAAGTTCAACAAAGATGATTCTGGAATGGCTAGAATACCGATAGATACAAGTTAACATCTATCTAAAAATAAAGGTGAAAATGTCTCTCAAGTAGAGTAATCAAGAATTATGGGAAATTTGATGTACTTGATGAGTTATACGAGACCAGACATAGCTTACGCAGTCAGTAAACTAAGTAAATACATGAGTAATCCAGAAGCTGACCACTGGAAGGAATAGTAAGGGTACTAAGGTACTTAAGATATACTCATAGCTATGAACGGCACTATACCAGATATTCAGTAGTCATTAAATGATATAGTGATGCTAATTGGATATTTGATATAAAAGACTCAAAGTTCACTAGTGGATTTGTGTTCATATTGGAAGGTGCAGTTATATTCTGGAAATCCTCTAAATCCAACTTGTGGAGATCCCAAGATCTAGGTTCAAATGGACAACCTAGTAAAGACTTAATTGAATCACTGCGGGGGATATTATCTCATATCCATTCCTATCATGTAACAAAGGATAAGCAATAGGCTTTTAATAATTCTTATGTGTCAAAAATCGAGCGAAGTAATATGAGTTACTTGTAATAAAAAATCACCTATGTGAGTGAAAATAGGGCCGCTTCTAAGGAAATTATGTAAGGCTCAATTTTTAGAAACTCTCGCAGAACCAATCATATGTTCATGGCCATAAATGAACATAATAATGAGAACTAAATTGTGTTAGCATGAAGAATGTGTGGAGTATATCGTCAT
Organism: Fraxinus quadrangulata; assembly: GCA_903798255.1. NCBI lineage: Eukaryota > Viridiplantae > Streptophyta > Magnoliopsida > Lamiales > Oleaceae > Fraxinus > Fraxinus quadrangulata. The sequence continues at coordinate 8,953 of CAIGRB010112116.1, forward strand.
TTATATAAAAGGCATAACAGTCCAAAGATATCGTGTCTACTGGTCATCTGGTAAAGTAAATATACTTTCACAAAGGAAGGTTCAAAGGTTAATACCTACCTATCCTATGTAGATTTCAACCGTTGAACTATATCGCTAAATTTTTATGTCTCTCATCTCCGTATCGCTCCCAATTTTCATTCATGTGGGAGATTGTTTAAAAATTTGACTTAGTGGGCTACTTTTGGCATAATTTTGAAAGGGATCCATTCGTTCATTTTGGAAGATTAAGGTTGTTTTGCATTCTCCTCCGTGAAAATATCAAAATTATATATTTGTTTGTCAAAATGATAAGCGGGTGAATGAGAAACTGAAGTTCAAAGTGATAAATTGGAAAAACTTTTGTTGTGTTTGAGGAAAACTAATTTAAGTTGTCCCGTATAGGAAAATGATAAAGGCCATAATTTCTTTATATATGATTACACTTTAAATTTTTGTAATCATGTGTGGCATAGAGGCTCCATCCACGTGCGTCCGCATGGAGTGCAAATCAAGGACCGAAATTGAGCTTCAGACTTTGAACGTGTGCGGGCCCCATTTTAATACATGAATGTTGAACTGAACGGACCAAAAAAAGTGGCCCCTTGGATGGTCCACGTTTTGCCTTTATTTCCTATAAATTTTTATTATTTTTATCCAAATAAAACCTTCAAAATTCTCTTAACTCCATGATAATGTTTGTGTTCCTTAAACTCATATGATAATGTTTGTGTTAATAGAGAGATTTAACATGGCTTTATAGTAGTGTTAAATTTTGTAACCCAACCTCTTAATTCTCTATTAGAACCTACTTATACAGTCAGTTTTTCCCCATTCCAACCCCATGGAATTCCATACTGTTTTCATTTTCTTGTTTGCTAGAAATTATATCATGTTCTTGTTACTATCTGCTCGAAATTTTTCAATTTCATCTAAGTCTTGGTGGTAGTATTCTAACAGAAATCCAGTTTGCCGAAGTAAAAAAGAAGTGCTCGATTTTTACAGATTTACCGTTGTATCCTGGGAGACATACGCTCGTAAGAATCCTCAATACCTACGGTGATGGGCCGAATCTGTTTTAAGGATGTTGTGTAATACACAAGCCTCAATTTGCAAAATTTCTGTTCTCTTTTAGCCATTGTTATTTTCTGTCTATTTGTGGTTTTTTGAAATAAAAAAAATATTATCATTGTTGCAGTTTCTTTTTGTTCAGTGTACTTTATATTGTATTTTGTAATAATATTTACTTCGAGAGTATTTACAGAAAGAATTGAGTGATATGAAGAGTGTTATACATGTTTACAAGTCATTTAATGGTACTCCATTCTCGAGGGATGGTGCCGTTAAGGTAGTTGTGAGTGAGGTCGAAGTATAATATGACATTCAAGTTAATTGATAGTTAAGTTAGTTAATTGTACTCTGTGTGTGTGTGTGTGTGTCTGATCTACAGGAACATGAGGTGCATTTACATTTCTAAGGGGTAAAGGATTCTAAACAGTTCTGAAGGGACTTCTCCACCATGATTTTGCCGTTTTAGAACACTGCATTTGAAATGAGAGCCAGTGAGGGAACACGATGATTAGGGAGGTTGGGTTCACTAAGAAGTGTATTCAATTCGGACTTTCAAATAGGAGTGAGCAAAATCTACAAACCAAATCAAATCAAATAAGAACCAAACCAAATCAAGCGGTTCGATTCAATTCTACAAAAAAAATTAATGGTTTTGATTCTTCGAATTGAGAACCATTTGGTTTTAGTTCGATTCTAGTTTAAGAATCGAGAACCAAAACTAGAATGAAACTGAATTTTTTATTTTTATATATATTAATTAGTGGAGATTCTAATTTTGTATTCATTGGAGATAGCACATTAATTAGAGATAGTCCATTCATCTGTTCTGGGTCATTGGAGACAACTCATTAATTGTATGCACCCTAATTTTGTATTCATTTGTATCATTTCACTTCACTCTTTTTCAATTTACATAACGCTACGGCACGTCGGCACCGCATTTCATCACATCAGTGGAGGAAACTCTGTCAAGATCGAAAAATGGAATTGGTCAGTCACTTAAAAACTCCTTAAACTATTTTTTTCACCTTTATTGTTTAATGAATTATTTGTGTTCTTCACAAATGGATGAAAATTCAATAAATATTCATAGAGTATTAAACAGTTAATAGTTGTCTGTAAAAATCGACAATAAACAATTAATGATTTTATTTGTTATTGTTAAAGCTTTGTGTTAACGTTTGACCCAAGTTCCATTGGGTATTTGTGGAATTGTAGAAGTGAGCCTTGAAAATGTCAAAATATGTAATAAGAAGTGAATTAGATGTGCTCTAGCTCTAGTGTGCAAAATAGGGAGTTGGTGCTAGCCGCTCACTTTATGCCAAGGTAGCGTTCAGGTTAGACAATATTGTAAACACAATATATTTGTATTATTTCTTCATATTATAGTGAATTCTTTTTTCCTATGCCAAATTTCTTGTGTTCTTCTTTTGTTGTGATCTTTACTTCATATTGTGCCATATAATCTCGTCTTTAATTCCTAACAAATGGTATCAGAGTTTAAGATATGTTGTTCGAAGTTTTTGTTCTTGTGATGGCAATCATTAAGTATGATATTCCGCTTTTGTATCACAACACTAGATTGTCACTGTGGCTGGTGAAGATGCGATCAGTTCTCTCTCATATATATTTTGATGATACTTTGTTAGAATTTGACAAGATGTCCGCAAATTGGATGTTAGAGGATAAACAACAAAAAGATTGCAAGGCCTATCACATATTCATCTCCAAATTACAACTCCATTACATTAATTTTGTCTATGGAATAATTAATTTCAAATAGAGACCTAAAAAAATTATCGATGACATTTAAATTTTTTTTTATAAAAATCTCTAGTATACTAATTTTTAAGCAAAAAACACGAAAATAAAATCTCAAAATTTGTGATTCATTCATTTAAAGATTTTGGGAGACTTTCACACAAAAAAATTATTATGTCCTTTGTTTCTTTCAATATTTTTTATCTTTCATTTTCCCATCTATGAATATTAGAGTCATGATTAGAAAATTATTTTTTTGCCGATTATCTCTCACGTTGGTTATCCCCATTTCCTATGAAAAAATTAAAATTGTAAATAAAGATTTTTATAACTTTTTTTTCTTTTTTCATCTGTTTTATATGAAAAAAATCTATTTGTAATTAAATTATCAAATTTTATAATTAGTCTGTTTTATATATACTTTGATTATTATTTATTTGATTAAGGTGACTTAAATTCTTATTCTTATAAAAATATATATTATACATGGGGAGTGGAAAGAAAATTGTAGGAACTAGCACATCATATATGAGGAACTTCATATTGTTGCACTAGACACATAGAAATTAAATTTTAAATGAAAGTTTTAAAAAGTCTTTTGAATTGTACAAAAATCTATAAAAGTTTTAAGATGAAAATCTATAGAAGTCCACGAAAATTTTTCTTTAATTTCATACAAATTTATAAAAGTCAACAAAAGTCATTACTTAAAAAAATCTATAAAAGTTTTCAAAAGTTTCAATTGAATACACTCCCTAAACATTTATCGAAAAAAAAAAACCTAGTTAATAAAAATTCTAATCAAGGAAAAAAGTGCAACATATATTTACTTCCTTCATGGCAGGGTCTTCAAATATCATGAATCATCAACATCTCAAATTTCATTTCTAAATTACTTCAAGAGTCCTTGTAGGATTATAAATTGCCACTAGTTTTATTAAATATCTGCTAAGACGGGTATATCAAATGGCTTGAATAACTCTAGCAATCTGATTGACAATATATTTTGGGGGTTGAACTATTTGCTTCCGACAATTTTAATTTTTCAAGGATAAAAACTCGTTTTCCTTCTACAAAAATTATATTTTCAAGTATTAGAACTACATGTCCAAATATTTTCACGTTTCTCTAGAGAATTTAATTAATACCTACGTGGCTTTTGTTATGTTGGATTTCGATGTCAATAGATTTACCTTTTCGAGTACTTCTATTTCCTAAAGTGATATAGTTTTTATCGAGATCTCTCTAATTTCATTATTATGAGGTATCTGAATCTCTTCTAGAATCTTAAACTCTGCAAGGTCTATCTAAACTTTTCCGGACCCTATTTGAAGTGTCTTATGATCTCTTCATGAGTATCATCTCCTTAATATGACCATCTTTAACTATTTGCTCCATTTCGTTTTGGGAATTATTGTCTTTGAATCGATTTCTCTAATAACGTTTCAGGTGTGCAATGAATTGTCTAACTGGGACATTATTTTGGTTGGAGTAGTTACAATTGTTTAAGTTCTCCACCCAATATTACGATGATTGTCTAATATACAATGGTAATTGACAAACCTCGCTATAACATCACCTTTCAGGGGATCAAAATATATTTATATAAAAGAGTGATTCAAGTCCAACATATTTGCCCAACTTTATAAATTCAATGGTAATGGGGCCTAATCAAACTTTGGTATAATACATACAAGTGCTAATTTTGTTCTCACAGTAACATTCTAGCCATTAAAATTACAAACTTCATGTTGGAAGTGGATAATAGACATGTATGTAACCATCTATTGATGCATCTTTTTGAAAAATTTAAATCAATCCCATCAAGGGTGAGTGGGCTCACAAATATCAAACCAAGTAATTTAGAAAATAAGGGGAATCCAGTTCCAACTTTAGCTAAGGTCTACTGGCATATATACTTTGAGAATAAGTAGCACATGAGAAGATCATTACATTAGAGAATCTTCTAGTTCTTTAATAAATGTTTTGCATCATTATTGATATGAAATGGTCTATTCGATCATGTCAAATAATGAAATATTATAGATATAGACAGTATATTTGAGCGTCATTATTTGAAAACTCATTTCAAGCATATATTCTCCCAATAAAATAATTTTACACATAAATTCAAAAAAAAAAAAAAATCTGTTTTTAAACCATATATTCTACAAAAATTTCTTTTACAAAATCCATTTCCTAAAAAATAAAGCTCAAACAAACCCTCTGAATTTCTCCGGTTTATACAATATTTGCTTTAATTGAACAGAGGTTTTAAAGTACATAACAAATAAAAAGACAAAGTGAAATCTAAATGAATATAATACAATGAACAATATGCTCATGAATTTTGGTCCAAAACACGTTCTATTTAATGAACAGGATTACCATTTACATGATGTGCCAAAACATAATTTTATTTTATTTTTGTTACACTTGAAAAACTATATAGAAAAGACGGCATATAATACATGGCATGAAATTAACAGAATGCCCATAAGTTTTGGTCTAAAAATCATGACATGAACAGCTTGCAGACTTTAATCAAGTCGATAGCATGCCAAAAATGATTCAACTATATTGGTGGAATTAATTATGCATAACATTCTGAAAACATAATTTTTAAAATTTTTAAAAATATGCATGATATTGAATAAAATTAGTTTTTACTTTCACCCCTAATTGTCCTTTAAACATGGATTAACCAGCAGAGACAACGATGCAATAATCAAAACTATATTTTAAAATTACTATTTAATTAATAAATATGTACACTTATTGGACAACCAAGAAGCTCCATAATTCATTGATGTTATAACGTGAGAAAGTTTAAAATATAGATAATTATCGGTTAATTAATTAATATTTACAATTAATTATCATTTGATAGTTCAACGGAATTGATTCTAACTACTAAATAATCGATCTCAGTTTAAAATTAATTAATAATACAGTTCATGTATACTTTGATAGTTCACCAACAAATTTTAACTAGTTCGTGACCTAAAGAATTAAGTGTTTTTTTCTAATACAGCAGTAATATATCACAATAGAAGATAAAGTCAAGCACAAAACACTTGTTATGATGTGGTAAATCCCTAGCTAGGGGAAACATCTACTAGTAATAATTCACTATAAAAAAATGACACAAATGTCTCGTATTGTGGTATTGCAATTGTTTCTTGACCACGTCACAGAAAACTAATTTAAACCTAGAACTAAACAAATCAAAAGAAATAAAAATAGAAATTTTTCCTTCTTTTAGCTCTTTTGACTTCTTAAGGAATGGAACCAAGCATGCGATCTTGATCTCCCGTCACTACTACGATTGTACTTGGATTGCTCCACAAATTGGAATAAGATCCCCGTTCTACTTTTATGCTGAGATGCAACTTCTACAATAAATTCCAACTTCTCACAAGTTCATTAATTTTGTAGAAAGCTTTCGTCTAGTACAAAGTCAGCAGAACCAACTCTTCTTTCTCATTGGAAAAACTAGCTTCTTTTCAAAGATTTTCTCTACTGGAAAACTTGTACATAACTTTCGTGCTCCAATATTTTTCTGATCAAATTTCTATACCGAAGGGATAGAAAAAATATTACTTAATTTGTTTTTGTTAAAAATTTAACCAGTAGGTAAACGCTCCGATAACACTTTAGCAAAATAAAGAAATGAGTATAATATGGCAATGTGAAAATCAAACAAGAACATAAAATTTACGTGGTAAAAATATACCACAGGCAGAAAAGAATAATTTATTAATATTAATAATGGAGAATTACAAATTATTGTTTAAAATGTAAGGATTGATTTTCCTAGAGATTTTACCCCCTCGTGTATATGTAAAGTAGAACTTAAGATATGGTGGAGTTCAACTATAACAAGTCTATACAATAATAGAGTGTTTGAGATAAAAATAGTATTTAAAAAACCTGCAAATATCGTGAACCATTTAAAATTGGATAAGATCGCCGCTCTGTTTGAACGGTAGTCTCGCAGACGTCGAATGGTGGTTGACCACTCGAGCGGCCTCCTTGCGACTAGCGAGCGCAAGCCTACCTGTTCTAAGCGTTCAAGCGGTTGTTAACGCGTAACAAGCGCAATGCTTGATTTCCCTTGCACGATTTCTTCGTCTCTTATTGTAAATTGGAATTTTTCAAGTCTTCTTCAAGTCAAAAACAACTTCCAAACTCCCAAATTGAATTCCAACTAGAATTCACAAATAAACTCCAACTAGAATTCTCAACTAGTCTTTCAAATAGAATTCAGATCACATCCTAATATTAACAAATCTCTACATTAGCACGAATTATACTGTAATAAACAAAACTTCAAAAAAAATTCCACCTGGAGACAAATTCCACTGCAAGGAATAAAACTTAACTCTTCAACCAAAGAATTGTCTACTAAGAAATCTTTCAACAGAAAAATTCTCCAACTCTTTCATAAAACCCAATTAGCGCAAACTCAATAACTGAAAATCAACTAAATTCGAGCACTGCTCAATAGAATTACCTTGGGCACCAAAGTTGCTCGAATTATCCCCATAAGCAATAAGATTATAAATAACTTAATAAAATTACCAAACAAGGCAAAAACATACCCTATAATAGAATCAACACAACCGACTGCTTCTATAGAAGGTTCTTTACTGAACTTAATATATTCAATTGTACTTAAAGTAAAAGCAACAAAATCAGCTTCATCGTACCTTTGTGGAGCCTTATATCTCTCATAGGTCTGTCTCTAGCAATTGAATATTGAGGCACCGCTGGTGGTGGCTGCAAAGCGGAATTATCTTAACTTCTGAACTTGACTTGACTGATATGTATTCTTTAATTTAGACCTTAAACTAAACTCCAAATGTACTAAACCAAACTCAAAATTCACCCGAATCCCTAATTTCTACTCATTAATACTCAAATATTCTGTAGAACCAAGCAAAACATATAACTGACATCTTCTATGCCTTTTCAATACAACACGGGCACCTTTACTAATCTTTAGGACTCCACATGCACAAGTGTACTTGTATCCTTTTGAATTAAGAGTACTCAAAAAGATAAGATTTTTCTTCAAATTTGAAACATATCTTAGAATATCAGGTGTCCTAACAATCCATCAAATATCTTAATTCTGACCCTTCCAATACCAGTTATCCTACAAGGTGTATTATTTTTCATTACCACAACACCTATGAAAATTGTTTCATATGTTGAAAACAAATCCTAATTAGGACACATATGAAAAGTGTAAGATGTATCAAGAATCCAATTTTCGTCAGGTTTGGAGTCGTCGTCAGAAATAATCAAAAGTTCTCTATCATTGTAACAAGCTTCTGCAGACTTTATTACTGTAATTAGACATTGATATGTCCCTCACATAACCTCCATCTACAACAAGGTCCTCTCCATAAATCTCAAATCCTACAAGATGATTCATCTTCTCTTTTAAAAATAGAGCATCATAAATTTCTTCAATTGTGTGAATATCACGACTGTATAAGATCGTGTCTCTAAATGACATGTTTGAAGCGAGCAACGAACATAATAATATTAAACCTAAATCTTCTTTATCATACTTGACCTCCAAAGTCTCCAAATCAACGATGGTTTCCTTAAAACTAACTAGGTGATCTTCCAGTAATATATCTTCTGTCATACGATGAGAATACAATCTCTACTTCAAGTGCAATTTGCTGATTGGACTTTTTATCATGCACAATTGCTCCAATTTCAACCATAATGAATTGGCGATTCTCTCCTTCAAAACATCATGAAAAATATTATTTGAAAGATAAAGAAAAAATGTATTTGTGGTAGGGCCTTTCGATCCTTACATTGTCTCTCCTCCATAGTTTAAGTTGGGGACATCTTGTCAAATCCTAATAATGTATCATTCAAATCCATTTGAGCGAGCACTGCTCATATCTTTACCTCTCAAAGCGATAATCTGTTATTGCGATTCAAAAGCCAAATATTATACTTCATAGTTGTCATCACAAAAAATAAACCTCGAACTGAGTTAATCGAACATTTCTCTAATACCACTTATTAAAAATCTAGGCAGTAGATTCTCTCCTTCAAAAACATCATGATACCACTTGTTAGCAAAATAAATGAACTAGCATAAAATTGCAATATGAAAATAGAAATAAAAACACAAGATTTAAGTGATAAAAATATACCACAGACAGAAAAGAAGAATTTACTAATATTAATAATAGAGGATTACAAATTATTATGTAGAATGTAAGGATTAATTTTTCTAGATGTTTGCTCCTTATATATATAGTGAAAAAATGAGCATAAAATGTGGTGGAATTCAACTATAATAAGTCTATACAATAATGAAGCGTTTGATATAAAATAGGATTTAAAAAACCTGCAAAAATCTTGAACTATTCGAAAATTGGATAAGATTGCGCTGGAGCGACGGTCTTAAGGACGTCGAATGGTGGCTCGAGCCTCCTTGCGGGTAGCGAGCGCTTGCTTCACTGTTCTAAGCATCGAGTAGTTGTTGAGCGCGTAGTGAGCACCGATCGCAATGCTTCCTTCTCCTTGCATGATTTCTTCCTCTCTTATTGCAAATTGGACTCCTTTCAATCTTTTTCAAGTTCAAAACAATTTTCAAACTCCAATAGAACTTCCAAATTAAATTTCAACAAGAATTTACAAATAGATTTCAACTAAAACTATCTACTAATCTTTCAAATAAAATTCAGGTCACACCCTAATTCTAATATTTTTCCAAAATAAACACAAGAATCTTCAAAAAAAAAAAAATAGTACTTACCATAAATATAATGGTAAGAAAGTTAAATAAAGAATATCTAATGATATCTAATCAAAAGGAAAGATTTGATTATAATGCAATTAAACCAGTAAGTCAATTAAACAGTATATTTATTAACATGGAAGGTTATAAAAATAAAGAATATACCAAACTGATATGGTAACTTCGTAAATCGAATGGTGTCTAACCAATATGCGAAACATTTGACTCAGTACGAACTCATTAACTAAACCAATATTACACATGAATTTCCTTAAACAGTTAAGCTTCTCCAACTTTATCAACGTCAAACGCAAAAATGTATCAAAAAAATTTTTAAAACATATTTTGTAAACATGTATTGTTTATGCAGTAATATGTTTGTGTCTTGATGGCAGGTGGCATGTTGAAGCCCCAACAAATTTTTTTTCTCTCGCTTAACTTTTGGACTAAACCAAAATGGGCTTTAAGCTCATCTCCATGTCAATTATTGGGTTCATCAGATTTTAACATGGTACATATAGACTTATTTTTTTTAAGTTTTCATTTCAATAATTAGGTTAGATGAAGAGAAAAAATCATTAGTAAGATATTAAGTATGATCTATTTCAAATCTAAGAAATAAGTTTTACTCTTTCGAAAATCATATATTAATTTAAATTTTATTTATTAAATAACTAATTTACATTTTTTATTAATTAAATATATTAATTTTTTTGTCACAAATCACAAATTTTATGAGTCAACTTATTTCATGGTCACAAAATATCAAATTAATTGATTACAAATTATTTTTAGGTCACACATTAGCAAATTATTGGTTACAGCTTAACAATTTTTTAGGTCACGCATTATTTATTGGTCATGATTTATCTATTTCATTGGTTACGTATTGTTTATTGGTCACAATCAACAAAATAATTTTTGACCACCACCACCTCACCATTGCCTCCAGTAGCACCACTGCCAACACTATCCCCAAATACCACCACGACGGCTACATGTATCAACCACCGTCAACGCCTCCTGTACCAACCACCACCTCCACCATCTTCTCAAATCCATTATGTCTTCCACCTGTACCTGCACCTCAATACACCACAAAAGCTGCCACCAACAAAAAGATACCCAAACACCACACCATCCCACCCTCAATCACTACATCACCGCCGTTACCGCCAACACTGCCTTACAATATGTAACAAGACAGAAAAATAACCCAAAAAGGTTGTCATCACCACTACCTTACAATCTAAAACCCACAGAAAGAAACAAAACATAAAAAATCGACACCACCTCACCGTCACACTGCCACTGCCACCGCCACCGCCACCAACATAACCTCACAATCTGAAATTCACAAAAGAAACAGAAACAATAAACAAAAAGTTGGCACTTCCTCACCGTCACCAATACCTCACAATCTGAAACAGAAACAAAAAACCAGATGGGCACCACCCAAACACTGGTGAACACCCCCCAAAGTTCTGACGAAGCAGACCGGAGAAAAAAACCAACCCAAAACAATCGTCGATATACCCCACCTCTATCCACTGCACCATGACCACTAGCATCATCACCACACATACCACTACACCACCACAGATTCACACCCTTTTGTGTCAGACACGTAGATCCACAACCACCATGAAGCAGTGGCGCTCATAATTTCTTATAACAGACTCACTGTCGACGTCTTCTTAACAGATCTGTGATGGTGATGCTTGCTTCGGAGTGACGAGGCAGCGGATACTGGCTACTTCAGAGCGATGTCGTTGAGGTGATGGCGTCTTGAGCATCGCGCTGGGATATCACTAGCGGTATCTCCGACAGTGATAAAGAGATGAGAGAATGGAGAGGTATAGAAAGAGAACGGAAATGGTAGAGAGAGAAAATACACTACAACAAATGTTAATTTTTACGGTACGCATTTACGTCGTGCATATAAGGCATGCCGTAAAAGTAACTATTTGAGGCATGCCTTAAATGCACGCCGTAATAAATCGGTTACTAAAAGTATTTACGGCATACATTGATGGCATGCCGTAAAAAGTTAAATTTTACGGCACACATTGACTGCACGCCGTAAACCCAACGGCAATTTTTTTTTTGCTTAAGCTTAAAATTGAAGCCCAAAACCGGCAGCCTATTACATCCCATTCCTTCTCCCAAATTGATAGAATGTCTTCCAAGTCCTTCCTTCAATCAATTGACAGAGTTTCTTCCCAATTCGTTCCAACCTCCACCTCCAATTCCATTCCCAATTCGTTCCAAATTCTGCCCCCAACCTCCGCCTCCAATTCTACATCTAATTCCTTTCCAAATTCCACCCCCAACCTTCGTTGCTGCTCAGCTAGCCTCCGTCCCTGTTCGAGCCCTAGACGACTAGTCCGCGAGAGTGCATATAAAAGTATGACCACTAGCCCTGGCGATTCTTCGACAATCGGACTAGTGGTGCTATCCTCACCGTGCAAGAAAGTAGAGGCTTACCAGAGGAAATCACTGTGGAAATAAAAGGAACTTCTTCAGAAGTCCTAGGAGCTCAGCAACTAATTCAGGTGAACACCTCCTTCTATCTCTCTATTGTTCTTCACTAATATTTTCATGTGCTTGTATTCGGTTTAATGGAAATTCAGATGCTTTCTAACAATATGGACTAATTATACTTGTGGCACCCAAAAAATTGAAATGAGGCATGTTTTAGGCTAAATCTCATTTTTGGGAAGGAAGATTCTGCAAAGTGATTTAGAGTTAACAGATAGGAATTAATATGATATATGATTGTTAAGGTGAATTTTACTTCATTCTTAATGTCTTGCAACATATTATAACTTAATAGTGCTGGTATATTATCATGGATAAAGATTGGATACATTTATCAAGGTTATCTTGTCCTCTTAAATTTAGAACATTTTAAATATGTCAACAAATGCTTTTAAGAAGATTTATTTAGCATTATTTTTATACAGTTTCGGAGGCATATCAACAGGGTGCAAGAAAATTTGTAAATATGGTGCAAGCCAATGCTAGGAATCCAAAAAAATGTCATATGTCCTTGCAAATGTTGCAAAAACCTATTTCACCAATATTTTGATATAATGTATGGGCATTTGATCATTAATGGCATAGATCCTACGTACACTACCTGGGTGTTCCATGGGGGAAAATCGAATGCAGCATCATTGCCTCCTCAAGATGTAGAAAATTTAGAGATGTATAGGATGTATAGAGATGCATTTTTTCATGAGGACAATATTGTAGAACCTGAGAATGAAGATAGAGAGAAAGACTTTTCAAAGTTATATGAAGGCATTGAAATTCCTTTATATCCTGGTTGCACAAAGTATACAAGGATATCTACAATCGTTGTCTTATTAAAGCTTAAAGCTACACATGGTATAACTCACAACGGTTTCACTGAACTTTTTGATACACCCTTCCTGATTCTTGCAATTCAACAAAAAGGTTATTGAACACCTTTGATTTAGGGTATGAAAAGATACATGCATGCGTAAATGATTGTTATTTGTTTATCTAGAGAATTTGGAGACATGTCCAAAATGTGCATCTTCGCGGTGGAAAGTTGATGAACGGACTAAGAAGATTCAAAAAGGGATACCTGAAAAGGTTTTGTGATATTTTCCGATCATACCACAATTTAGAAGAATGTTCAGGTCACTTGACAAGGCAAAACAACTAATATAGCACTCAAATCACAAAAGTCAAGATGGAAAAATGCGTCATCCAGTTGATTCATTAGCTTGGGAGAGAATTGATCAAAAAGGACCTTGTTTTGCATCAGAACCACAAAATCTTAGGCTTGGCCTTTCTTTAGATGGATTTAATCCCTATGGTGACCTAAGTTCTAGGTATAGTTGTTGGCCGGTGATACTAGTTATATATAATCTCCCTCCTTGGATATATGCATGTCTAAATAAAATTTGTTGTTGACTTTATTGATCTAGAAATGACATAGAAGTGTATCTAGAACCACTAATAGAAAACTTAAAGGAGATGTGGAATATTGGTGTTGAAGTATATGATGGATTTACCAAGTCCACCTTCAATTTGAAGGTTGTGCTGATGTGGACAATTAATGATTTTTCGGCTTATGGGAACTTATCAGGATATCCTACGAAAGGTGAAGCAGTATGTCCAGTATGTGGTTTATCCACATGTGCAAAATGGTTGACATATAGTCGAAAGTTTTCATACATACGTCATAGAAGATTTCTTGCATATAATCATCCTTATCGATCGAAAGAAGCTTGGTTTGATGGAAACAAGGAACATAGGCCTAGTCGTAAAATATTAACTGGTAGAGGNAAAAAAAAAAAAAAAGATGAAAATATCAAATTATAATTGGTCATGGAAAAAAAGTCAATATTCTTTGAGTTACCATATTGGGAGGTTAGTCATTTTAAACTATTTTGAATTAGTTATTTCTTTGCTTAAAATTTTTTTCTAAATTTTTATTGTTATTTTTCAGACACTACTTTTGCGTCATAATTTGGATATAATGCACATTGAGAAGAATGTTTGCGAAAGCATTCTTGGCACTATTTTGCAAGTGAAGGGAAAATCAAAAGATGGGCTAAATTCTCATAAGGATTTACTCAATATGGGAATTAGAAAAAATCTTCATCCAAAATTGAAAGGAAATACATGTTACTTACCCGCAGCATCATATATGTTATCCAAAAAAGAGAGAATTATTTTGTAAGAGGTTGTTTGATTTAAAATTACCAGGTGGTTATAGCTCTAACATTTCAAAGTGTATATCATTAGCAGATAATAGGATTTTAAATTTGAAGTCTCATGATTGCCATGTGCTCATACAACAATTGTTATCAATTACATTAAGAGGACTTTTACCCGTAGGACCAAAAAATACAATTTTTCGACTATGTTCATTTTTCAACGAGAAATGTCAAAGAGTCATTGATAAAAATAAATTAGAAAAGCTTGAGGAGGATGTTGTTGTGACTTTGTGTATGCTAGAAAGGTATTTTCTCCCATCTTTTTTTTGACATAATGATTCATTTAACCGTCCACATTGGGCATGAGGTTCGCATTGGTGGACCTGTACAATATCGTTCGATGTACCCATTTGAGAGGTAAATTGCTATTATACTTTTGTAAGTATTCAAAAAATTTTCTTCTAATTACTTAATTATCTCATGCATATTATATAGTGAATTAGGTTTATGAAAACACTTAAAGGATATGTACGAAATCGTTCAAGTCCTAAGCATTGCATAGCAGAACGTTATTTAGCTGATGAATGTATGCATTTTTGTAGTGGTTACATGAAACAAGCTGCTGAAGTAGGTGTTCGACATACTCGAAATGAGGATTTTGAGAATGAAACAATTATTGATGGACGTTTGATTTCTAAAGGAAAGTTAAAGACTTTGAGTCAAGAAATGTTAAAGGTCGCTCATCGTTATGTGCTGTATAACAGGGTTGATGTTGAGCCATATATAACGTAATGAAGTTAGTTAGTTTATTAGAATAATGTTCTCTCATAAACTTCTCTTATTATTTGTTTTTTTTTTCATTTAGGATGCATAAAAGGGAGATTAGAAATTCAGATAGTCGCATTGCCAAGAATGAAACCTTATTACAAATGAGACATATGGAGACTTTCACTTCTTGGTTTGTGGAGAAAGGCAAACAAGACAATTGTAACATGTCTAATACATTGAAATTACTTGCACGTCGGCCTAGATATGATATGATGTCACATTCTGGCTATGTTATCAATGGACATCAATTTCATACAACTGATATTAGTAAAAGGACACAAAACAATGGTGTTTCTATTGAAGCACAAACTATTTGTAGATTTAGTGTGAAGGATACAAGCTATAGGTGGTAAAATATCTTATTACAGGGTTATAAGAGACATAATTTTACTAGATTATCATAGTTTTAAAGTTCCCATGTTTCATTGTGATTGGGCAAATATAGATAGTGGAGGCAAGATTAAAGAAGGATTTACATTGGTAAATCTTCATAGTGGACAACATCAATTTGAAAGAGATCCATTTATTTTAGCATCACAAGCAAAACAAGTTTTTTATTCTAGAGAGAGCGATACATCTAGTTGGTATATTGTATTAAAGGCACCTCCCAAAGGATTTCATGAGTTAGAAAATTTTGATGAGGAGGTTTATACTCTATCCACATTAGATGCATAAGATTTGATATAACGGTTGAAGATGAAGGTTATGTAAGACATGATTGTGAGGCATTGATATTGAATATGGTAATTGTATATCTTTAAGATTCTTTCTAGCTTTGTTTTAATTTTCTATTTATGTGATATTATATTGATGTTAATGTCTTTAATTCCATTAGTTCTTGCTTTATTTTTGTAGATGCAAACGATGAAAGTTGA
The DNA here is from genome assembly GCA_903798255.1 of Fraxinus quadrangulata. Classification (NCBI taxonomy): domain Eukaryota; kingdom Viridiplantae; phylum Streptophyta; class Magnoliopsida; order Lamiales; family Oleaceae; genus Fraxinus; species Fraxinus quadrangulata. Next base: position 24,981 of record CAIGRB010112116.1, read on the forward strand.
GCATTGTGGATACTGATATTCACACAAGTGGAAATAAGATGACATATCCTAGTGAAGTAAGTTCCCAAATTATATATAATAATTTTTAATGATTCTATGTTAACTTGTAAGTAAAACATTGCTTGTTTTTCTTATTCATTTAATACAATCATCTAATCAAGGCTATAAGAAATCAAAACAAGCTAAAAAAGCTTCAGTTGTTACTGCCACAAGAAAAGGGAATAAAGAGATACGAATATCAGAAGGAGGTTCTACTTCTGTTCCAGACATACAAGAAAATTATGTGCAACATGATGTAGAAGAATTGCTTAATAGTGCTAGTACTACTGAAAAAGGAAAGAAGGGAAAGGGTCGAGCAAAATTGATTTATCTCAACAATGCGTGAAGTTACCAGTAGAGTTTAATGAAAGAAAGCAGCCAATTTGTAAAGGTTTAAATAAGTTATCATCATTTCTTGGGACTACAACTAGAGAAATTATACCAATTACATGGAAAAATTGGAAAGATATTAACGAATATTTTCTTGATGACATATGGGAGTATGTGCAGAATTCCTCATCTCTTATATAATTTCAATTAAATTACTATTAATATTGTGAACTTTGATACAGCAAAAGTTCGATGTTCATACTTGTCATAGAAAATACATCATGCAAAAAATGGGAAAGACTTGGCGAGATCATCGATCTAATGTGCTTAAAGCGATCAATAACCAAGGAAAAACAATTGGCATGGCACGAGCTGTTGTTCTCCTCAAGCCCGATAATGTTAAATCAATAGAAGAATGGAAAACATTTGTCAAAGAACGCAATTCTCAACCATATAAGGTAAGCATTCCATTGCTTTATATTCCTAATAAAATTTATGCTTATATAGTACTAATTGATTTTGTAGGAAAAGAATGAAAGATTCAAAAAGATGAGAGCAAGTCAAACCATAATGCATACAACAAGTAGAAAAGGCTTTGCTCGCTTAGAAGCTGAAATGGTAAAAAATTGTTAAAGTTGCTTGAAAAGTTATAAACGTTTACAAACTATCACGTATATTAAATATGTAAAATGCAGCGTGTTGAAAGTGAAGACCTTGATTCCATAACGAGAGATGATGTTTATATTCGAGGACATATGCGAAAAAATATTGTTAACAATATTTTTTTTAGTAATTTTTGGTCATTTAAAGCTTATATTTGAAATTTTAACCCAGTAATGTATTTCCTCATATCAGAACAAAATAAAAGCATGTTCAGAGACAGTTACCTCTCCAAACGAACACTCCCTCAAAGATAATGGAGTTACGAGAGTACTTGGTCCAAAACATCGAGGACGGGTAAGAGGTCTTGGTTTCGGTGCGACTCTTTCAAAGTTGAATGCTTTGGTGCACAATCATAACTTGCAAACTCAAGTCCAAGAGTTGAGAGATGAACTTAAAGAATTAAAAGTTTTGTTTTAAGTGAAGAGTAAAAGTGTTGAACAGGTTTGGGAAAGCCGATATTGTTGCAAAAGGTGAAATCGCATCAACAAATTCAAGTGACTTAGTGCATCATGTGCCCCTTGATAATGAATGTTGGAAAGTCTGGATTAATGAAGTGATTGATAATGTCAGCTTATATTATCCTACACGTGAGCTTTTTTTTTTTCTTGAAGATGCATTAGGAAGTACAATTACATGGTCAATTAGGTACATCGAAGTGGATTCGCTGTAATCATAACAAATGTATACTTAACTTCTTTTCTATTTTAATTCAATTTGCATTTTCATTCAGTCTCAATTGTCTAAAATCAAGAAGTTGATGGGTGGTTTATTTGAATTGAACATCAGGTTTTTATTTCTAGTTGTACCCTTAATCATTTTTTGGATGGTATAGTGTTTACAGATGAATTTCTGTTAGCGTTCATATGTTAGTCAAATTCTCTTTATAGTTTTACTAATAATATACTCAAGTAATTACTTGCCATATGTACTATGCTGATTAGATAAAAGTTAATAAATTTATTAATATTCTTTTGATTTACATTTCACTCTAAGTTTATTAATTATACCCTTATTACTTTTGTGTTGTGCAGGGAATTGATATTTTACGGGATAGATAAATTGTCAGTCAAAGAAACTTTGATATGGTTTAATCATTTTTTTTTTTTTTTGAAGTAGTAGTCTTTTCAGAAATGTTGAGATGAATTTTACATTGACATATTGTATTGAATAGTATTCAATATTTCTATTTATCGAAACAATGAAGAACTTGATTATTTATGGATTAATTTTGTTTTGTAATTATTATAGGTTTGCTAGTAATCAAATAAATAAATATTTTTTAAAAAAAATTAAATTGATCGTTACGGCATGCATACTAAGCACGCCATAAAAAATATCTCACTTTTTACGACGTGCTACTAAGCATGTCGTAAAAACTATATCACTTTTTACGGCGTGCAATGATGGACGCAATAAAAAGTATATCACTTTTTATGGCATGCATTCACGGCACGTTGTAAAAAGTGTCTTACTTTTTAGGGCATGCATTCATTGGATGCCGTAAAAAGTAAGATATTTTTTATGGTGTGCAACATAATATCGTAGAAGTAATAATGACATTCTATATACGGCGTACTTTGCACGCCGTGAAAAGTAACCCACTTTTTACGGCACCGCTTTATACGACGCACTGCTGCACGCCGTAAAGAGTTATTTACGGTATACAATGCATGCGCGTAAAAGGTGAACTCTGTTGTAGTGATATAGAAGAAAATGGATAGATGGTTGGGTTAGGTGGGTATATATGTGGATTAATTTAATTTTATAATATATTTACTAATATTAAAATTTTGAATTGTTATCTAATTTTTGAATAAAAAACGTGTAAATCTTATTTGTAAATTATGAAGTTAAAATGTCTAGATAGATGTAATATTCACTTAGATGAATTTTATTTCAAAAATCTGGTACCAAATCATCCCACCTCATTCCACACTTACCACCATCCTCATATTCACTCCTAACCCTAAACCTAACCCCCATTTTCACCACCACCTACCGTAGGCGGACCCCTCCCACGAACGTCGTCGCCACCACTACCGTGACTTCATTATCCTCTTTTTCCTCAATACCCATTACATCTCTTACCACCACTACCCAATGGAGGCATTTAAGGGACGGCGTTTGCAGAAATAGACATTGGCTAAGGACTCCGTAGCTCTGCGACAATTGATGGCTCTCACAATCGAAGATCGCTTAGGTTTTTTCGTTTCTCTCTCTTCTTCTAATTTTGGCAGTGGCCAAAGTTGGGGGTGGACTTGTGGTGTACTGAAGGTGAAGGAGGCAGTGGCGGGTTTGGGGATTTTGTTTATGGGAAAACTTTTGCAAATTTTTATGTGTGGTAGCAGTGGCGTTGCATCTTTGGTTGTATGGTGATGGCGCGTGGTTGGAGGTAAAGGTGGATCTGGGGGTGGTTGTTGTTGGTGCAGGTGATGGTGGTGAGGTAACAACAACGATTGGGTGGTGCCGTGGGGTGGGATAAAGAGCCATTGGGTAATTTGTAACCAATAAATGATTTGTCAACTGATCATATTTGTGATTTGCGACTAAATTGATAATTATGATCCACAAGTTTTATTTTTGTAATGTGACTTTTATGCGATTTGTGATTAGTAAGTGATTGTGAACGTGATCATAATCTGATTAATTAATTATAGGTCACAAACTTTATCAGGGGTCACAAAATGTGACTACCTAATGTTTGAAAAAAAGATCACAAATTTGTTAATTTTGAAAACATATCGTAAAACATGTGTAGTTACGTAATTTATCCAACAATAAAATTGACTTGCAAAAATATATAATTATGACCCAAACAAAAGATTGCTCACATTTGGACGATTATATGGAGTTCGTAGTGCATGATGTGTCTTCAAGTAACATTAAATATTAAAGAAAATGTCTTCAGTACCAAGTTTTCAGAATTTGGCTAGTTTTACGAAGAGAACCACATATAATTATACTCGTGCACGTGGAAATATAAAACGATACAAGATAACATGCACGTACATTAGATCCACTCCAGAGATTAAGGTATATGATATTTTTTTGGAAATGTGCTTCTTGAAAGCACAATCACAATATTCTTTAATAATATTGGTACTTATTCTTATTCGAGACCAATTAGACAATATTCTTCTAGAATATTTATAAATTGTGATTTATAGAAGCAAAAACTCAATATTCGTCTAGAATTTTGATAAATATAAATCAGTGTCTTTTTAAAAGTAACAGTACAATATTCGGCTGGAATATAAGGGGTCGTTCTCTTT
>CAIGRB010112121.1:0-28587 GCA_903798255.1 Fraxinus quadrangulata
TGACAATGGTAAAGAATATACTTCAAATGAATTTGACAATTTTTGTGAAGTTGAAGGTGTTGACAGGCAATTGACAGTTAGCTATACACCACAACAAAATGGTGTTTTCGAGAGGAAAAATCAAACTGCGATGGAGATGGCAAAATCAATGTTGCATGAGAAAAAGTTTCCACAAGCTTTTTGGGCCGAAGCAGTTTATACGGCCGTTTACTTGCTAAATCGATGCCCAACAAAGGTGGTATGGAACATGACTTATATTGAAGCTTGGAATGGGAGAAAACCTTCGGTGACACACTTGAAAGTGTTTGGATGTCTTTGCTATGCTCAAGTGCCAAAAGAGAAGCGGCGCAAACTTGATAAAGCAAGTGAAAAATGTATCTTCATTGATTATAGCTCACAATCAAAGGGCTATAAGTTGTACAACTTGAAGAGCAAGAAAGTAATTGTTAGCCGTGATGTGTTGTTTGATGAAAATACTACCTGGAATTGGGAAAAAGAAGAAGTTGAACGAAGCATTCCAATTTCAATAAATCTGCCCCAAAAATCTGCCATTGAAGATGTACAAAATGAAGAAAATGGAGTTCATTCAAGCTCACATTTATCATCACCAAGCAGCTCCTCAAGTCTTTCAAACTTAAATTCATCATCATCATCAAGTTCAACTCCAAGAAAAATGTGGGATTTAAATGATGTTCTTGTAAGATGCAACTTTTGTGTGATTGACCCCGATAACTTTGAAGAAGCAATGAAGGAGAAGTGTTAGAAAAATGCAATGGAGGAAGAAATAGAAGTTATTGAGAAAAACAACACTTGGGATCTAGTTGAAAGACCAAGTGAGAAAGATGTCATTGGTGTGAAATGGGTCTATAAGGTGAAGCATAATCCTGATGGTTCATTCAAGAGAAACAAATCAAGATTGCTGGTGAAAGGCTATGCATGACAATTCGGCATTGATTATGATGAAACTTTTGCTCCGGTTACTCGTCTAGACACCGTTAGAGCAAAATCTGTCAAAAGAAGATCAAGAAAATCCAGGATCTTCCAAAGCGAAAGATCTAGAAGTCCAAGAACGCCAACAGAAACAAGATATGTATGATCGAACAATTGTTCAAAATGTTCTGCGTGATACCACTCAACTCTTTGTTGGCTCTCTATCCGTCCACCAACTTCAACATATGATTGCTGACACCATTCGTGCCCAGTATGGTAGTTCATTGTAATCATCATTGGTGTATGCCAAGCCCTATAGTCGTCGAATTGACGAAATAAAAATGCCACTCGGTTACTACCCTCCAAAATTCCAGTGTTTTGATGGGAAGGGCAACCCGAAGTAACATGTTACTCATTTTATCGAGACATGTAACAATGCAGACACTTACAATGATACCATGGTGAAACAGTTCGTACGCTCCCTCAAAGGTGCCAAATTCGAATGGTATACCGACTTACAGGCCGGGTCAATTGATAGTTGGGATCAACTTGAACGAGAATTCCTAACACGTTTCTACAGCACCATACGAACTGTTAGACTTCCAGAACTTACTCGAACGAAGCAGAGCAAAGAAGAACCCGTTGTAGAGTACATCAAACACTGGATGAACCTCGTGCTCAATTACAAAGAACAAATAAGGGAAGCATCTTCCATTGACATGTGTGTACAAGGCATGTATTGGGGATTGCTCTACAATCTCCAAGGAAATATGCCTCACTCATTTAAAGAGTTAGCGACACGTGTTCATGACCTAGAACTCCAAATTGCAAGGTATGGGAGTTACTTACCAAGTGATCCACGTGACAAGAAAGATCCCAAGAAAGAGATAAAAAAAGGATGTCAGATAGGTAAATTCAAAGAGGTAATGACAATTTCCACAATTTCTGCAAAGATAGCCTTCCAAAGGTCGAGATCGAACCCAAAACCAAAACCAGAGTTCAAACCTACCAAGGGACTAGTCCAAAATAGAGGTCGTGTGACTTTGAAAGAACTTGAGGAGAAAGAGTACCAATTCTCTGATTCTGAAGTTCTTGGAATTCTGGATCAACTCCTCGAACAGAATATAATCAAGCTTCCAGTGCCAAAGAGACATGAGGAAGTTGGTAAGGTCGATCATCCTAAATATTGCAAATTTCATAAAATCATTAGTCACCCGGTGGAAAAATATTTTGTACTGAAGGATCTTATTGTTCGCCTGGACAAAGAAAATAAGATCAAACTTGAAACCGGAGAAAACCCGACGGTCGCCTGTTCAATGGTTTCGTTTGGATCGTTAGATCCAATCCCCGTTTCAGAGAAGGAACATATGTATTCTCATACATACGATGCCAGTAAATCCTCGGTTGAGGAGTTTGGACCGTAACTTCTAGAATGAGCCATCCCAGTGAAGTTTAAAGTAGATATGGAAATCACCATCAATTACGTCTATCCAGGGATGGATGGACCGCGTGTACCAAATCGTCCAACCTTTTATGAAATTATGACGGATGATTTGGATGTTTGGGATTCTGATTCGAAGTCCAAAGACGAGATCGATGATGGTTGTTCTACCTTTATAAGTTAGAAAGAGAAATGACGAGTGTCACACAAAACAAGTAAAATACCACATTCTACTCCTCTTGCATGACCTAAATTGGGGGCATTGGGTATGGAAGTTCAACCTGATGAAAAGGTAACAATTTAAGAAAGCCAGGGAGGAATGACCTTTGTGAAAAGACGTCATCGAAAGGCTCCACAATTCCCAGGTTCTAGTATTTGTGACGAGAAATTGAGACCAAGAAACAACCAAAGGAGAAGGTCTAAAACCAAGTCAAAAATGTCTACTAAATCAACGGGAGTGGAAACTGCTTCACGCGTTCCTCCTAAACTACCAACCCTGGGTGATTATTTTCCCAAGGGTTTATTCGATAATGAATGTTTTACCTCCAATATTGTCAATGTAGAGAAGAAAAAAGAAGAAAGAAGGTATCGAAAGAGAGTTCAAAATAGAAAAGAACCATCTTGCGACTCAATAATATTCCTTCCAATACAACTTTAGCATAGTCTCTTAGACTTCCTTTCGATGATCGAATGGTGTTAATTGCGGTATTGATAGACCCGAAGGAATATGAAGGCAAAGTCTTAGAACATATTAGACTCACAACCCGACAAGACTGTATGGCCACCATCATATTTGATGATGAAGATTTACAACTTGGCTCTTGTTTACATAATAGACCACTCTATATTAGTGGTTATATTCGAGAATGCAAGATAAATCGTATAATGATCGATTGTGGATCTGCTGTAAAGATCATGCCAGTCAAAACGATGAAGAAGATCAGAATTAATGTTGGTCGTCGATCTAGAAGCAAGATCATGATTCAAGGATTCAACTAGAAAGGTCAACGAGCTATTGGCATGATTTTTTTGAAGTTGCAAATAGATGAGTTAATTTCCTCAGCTCTCTTCTATGTCATTAATGCTAAAACATCATATGAATTACTCATGTGACGTGTTTGACTACATAAAACTGGAGTTGTACCTTCGACTTGGTACCAATGCGTTAAATATAGTCGAGATGGAGAAGTCAAATGTGTGGTAGCTGAGTCTAAACCATTTCTGGAAGAAGAATCTCATTTTACTGATGTCAAATTCTACGTGGATGATGAAGGGTGTAACTCTATAGGGTTGACCATGGTCGGATTCAAAATCAAAGAAGATGCAGGCAATGATAATACATTTGGTGTTGTACAACCTCATCAACTGATCAAAGGTAAATCAAGACTTACGTCTGAAGGGTTCTCTAAAGGTAAAAAATCCTCAAATAGAATCGATTGATGTTGAGGTATTGCGAAATAAGTTCACTCTTCCAATACCTAGTATTCCAAAAAAATTTCTACCCCATCAACTCATGGCACTCCCGAGAGATCATAAATCAACATTGGAAGTTTTGATATCTATTCTGACATATCAAAGCTCGGTATTTCTAGCTCGTCCAAATAAGATAAGCTGGGTACTGAAAGAGTCGATGAACCGAAACATATTTTCAAGGGGTATTATAATCCTCAAGTTAAGAAATTGCTTGAGAATGTCGGATTTGGGAAAGGAGAGCCTTGCAAATTAGGTGATCTTGATGTTGTCCTTTCAGGTGAGCGTATCTCTTCTAATTTTGATGGAACCCTTATGTCGCAACCCAAGTATGGTTTGGGATACGATCCAAATCCATCAAGAAAGATTAAAGTCAAGAAGGTTTTCTTGAACCCAATCATATTTCAAATATATGAAGTTATAGGAGAGAAATCTAAACAGTTGAGACCTTCAGTGTTCGATCGGATTGAAAATGAGAATGTCAAAGTTTCAGTTCTTAAGAGGTTAAAAGGGGAACCCTCCCCAATGGTTGATGTAAAAGGTAAAACTTCCGTATTCCAAATTGATAATAACACACAAGATCTCCAGAAGTCATCTCAAAGACAATCTGCATTTTTTTCGACTTGGAGTTAAAACTTCTGATCCAAGTCCAAAGCCTCTACGATCAAGTAGAAGACGAAAATATCAAAAAGTTTACCCTTCTCCAAAGAATAATGAGGATGAAGAAGAAGTCTCTGTTAATCACATAGTCTTTGAAGAGGCTCCCAATTCAAAACCTGAGTTTGAAAACTCTACCACAATCGATGAACCTGAGCCTGCCCCACATACGTTTGAAGAAGGAGGACAAGTTACTGTGGACGATTTAAAGCAATTAAACTTGGGGACTGAATAAGACCCAAGACCAGTGTTTGTAAGTGATCTCCTCGGTCAAAAAGAGGAATTAGAGTACATCCATTTGTTTCAAAAATACAAAGATGTATTTATGTGGTCTTACAAAGAAATGTCGGGGTTAGATCTAAGGGTTGTAGTACATCACCTTGCAGTAAGACATGGAGTTCGACCGATTAAGCAATCTCAAAGAAGATTTCGGCCAGAACTGATTCCTCAAATTGAAATGGAAGTCAACAAGCTCATTGAAGCTAGATTCGTACGTGAAGTTAAGTATCCAACTTGGATCGCGAATATTGTCTTATGTCAAAAAGAAAAATGGACAATTACGAGTCTGTTTTGACTTTCATGATCTAAATCAAGTATGTCCGAAAGATGATTTTTCGCTCTCGATAATAGAGTTAATGATGGATACAACAACCGAGTATGAAATCTTATCTTTCATGGACGAATTTTCTGGATACAACCAAATACGCATGAATCCGAAAAATGAAAAACTTACAGCATTTCGTACCCCTAAGGGCATATATTGTTATAAAGTTAAGTCATTTGGATTAAAAAATACAGGGACAACCTACCAACGGGCAATGCAAAAGATCTTCGATGACGTACTGCATAAAAATATAGAATTCTATGTAGATGATTTTGTCGTAAAAATAAAGAAATGTGATACAAGACCTGCGGAGTGTTTTCGAAAGATTTCGACGACATTAATTAAAGATGAATCCGATGAAGTGTGCATTTAGTGTCACGTCAGAGAAATTTCTTGGCTTCATTGTTCGACATAGTGGCATTGAAATAGATCAAATAAAAAATTGACGTCATAATCAACAAACCAGAACCAAGAAATGTGCATGAATTGAAACTTTTTCAGGGAAAACTCGCATACATTTGAAGATTCATCTCTAATCTTGCTGGACGTTGCCATCCGTTCAACAAATTGGTGAAAAAAGACGTTCCATTTGAATAAGATGATGCCTGTCGAAGTACTTTCCAAAGCATCAAGCAATATTTGTCTCATCCACGGGTACTCATAGCTCCGATCCTAGAGAAGCTAGTAACTCTTTATGTTTCAATATAAGAATATTTTCTAGGGGCACTTCTCGTCCAAACCAACGATGAAGGAAAAGAGAATGCTCTATACTACTTGAGCCGGACACTGTGGGCGCTGAAATGAAGTATTCGCCTATTGAAAAAATATGCCTCGCGTTAATCTTTGCAGCTAAAAAATTAAGACATTATATGCTATCAAACACGATCAGTCTTGTTTCGAAGATTGATCTAATAAAGTACATAATGTCCAAGTCGATTCTTTCAGGAAGGATTGGAAAATGGTCGATGCTATTGTCTGAGTTCAACATCAAATTTATTCCATAAAAAGCCATCAAAGGACATGCTCTAGCAGATTTCCTTGCTGAGCATCCAATTCCAGCGGAATGGGAACTACAAGAAGATTTTCCGGATGAAGAAGTTCTATTTACTGAAGTCATACCATCATGAAGGCTTTACTTTGATGGGGCAGCCCGAAGTTACGGTGCTGGAGCAGGAGTCGTCTTTCTCACTCCTCATGATCTTGTTATGTCGTACTCTTTTGCCTTAACGGAGAAATGTTCAAACAATGTACCGGAATATCAAGCCCTTATCATTGGCTTAGAGACGGTGTTAGATATGGACATCCATCAACTGGAAGCCTTTGGAGATTCTAAATTGATAATCAACCAACTTCTAACCGAGTACGAAGTCCATAATTCAGACTTGAAGCCATATTATGAATATGCATCAACGCTTATGAAACGATTTGATTTGTTAAAAATCAAATTCATACCTAGGAGTGAAAATAGGAAAGCTGATGCTTTAGCTGTTTGGCTGCTGTTTTAGCCAGGGCGGATGAAGATTTCTCTCACTCCATTTCAATTGCTCAAAGATGGGTGTTTTCGTCATTAATACTCAGTGATATGGAAGAAAATAATAGCATCGAAGTAATCGAATATGAGGAAAATGAAGATTGGAGACAATCGATAATCGATTTCCTTCAATATCAGAAGCTACCAGACAATCCACGGTGAAAAACCAAAATCAAAAGGCGTGCATCCCGCTTTATCTTTTATAAGGAAATGCTTTATCGACAATCATTTGATGGAGTTTTCCTCCGATGCTTAAATAATGATGAAGTAACGCCTGCCGTGGAAGAAGCCCACTCTGAAATCTGCAGTGCTCATCAGTCCGGGCCCAAACTCCATTTTCAAATAAAGAAGATGGGGTATTACTGGCCTACTATAGTGCATGACTCCATGGATTATGCAAAGAAATGTGAAGCTTGCCAAGTTCATGCAAATTTCATCCATCAACCTCTGAAACCATTACATCCGACAATAGCTTCATGGCCATTTGATGCATTGGGTCTTGATGTAATTGGACCCATAACTCCAAAATCTTCAGCTTGACATTCATACATCCTTGTCACGACCGATTACTTCTCTAAGTGGGCTGAAGCCAAACCATTGAAAGAAGTTAAGAAAGAAAATGTTGCAGATTGCATCCGTATCCAAATCATTTATCGATTTAGTGTCCCGCAGTACATCATCACTGGCAATGGAAAGCCCTTCTGCAATAGCCACATAAACAATTTACGTGCAAAATTCAAATTTAAACAATACAACTCATCCATGTACAATGCAGCAGCTAATGGTTTAGCAGAGGTATCCAACAAAACTCTCTCCAAATCTAAAAGAGATTGGCATGAAAGAACTTGTGAAGTCTTATGGGCTTATCGAACTACTTGTCGGACTTCAATACAAGTTACTCCTTACGCCTTAGTGTATAGAGTGGAAGTTATACTTCCTTTGGAGTGTCAAATTTCGTCATTTCGAATTACCATCCAAGAAGGTTTGACGACAGAAGAAAATGCCCATCTTCGATTGGAAAAGCTAGAAGGTTTGGATGAGAAGATATTAGAAGCACAAATGCACCTGAAATGTTATCAAGCTTGAATAGCAAGGTTATTCAATAAGAAGGTGCGACCAAGATCATTTCAAGTTGGAGATATGGTACTTTTCGTACGCAGACCAATCATAATCACAAGAAAAACAGGAGGCAAGTTCCAACATAAATGGGATGGTCTATTCGTTGTTACTCATACATTCAGAAACGGAGCATACAAAATCGTCGACAAAGGTGGACTACAAATCAGACCTATCAATGGAAAATTTTTAAAGCATTTTTACGCTCGAAATTCTTTATTTTTATAAATTTTTAATTGTAAAAAATATAATACTCCTGGCCCGCAAGAAGATAAACTGTGAACGGCTCCCAAATAAACAAAAAAAAAATTGTTGTGTTCTTGTAACGAATTATGTTCGACTTGATCCCATTTGGGTACGTAGGCAGTTTGGATAAACTATAAATTCAAGTTCAGTCACAACTAATAAATTCATTCAATTTGTTTACCATTTTTTGCAGTCTAAAGAAAATACACAGGAAATGAGAAAAAGAAAAGTTCATCATAAAAAGAAAAAGAACGATGACAAATCAAAATCTATATGATCTTAAAAGAAGATCTGAAAGTCTCGACTTTATCGCTCACCATTAATCACTTGTAGGAAACTATTTTCAAGGGTCTTTCTTCTCTGGTCAATGGATGCTGCGCTAGAGATATCTCTGGTCTGTAATTCTTCTAACGTAGCATTTGCAGTTCCAAGCATACTCTTTTGTTCCTGATTGGTTTGAAGTTCATCATAGAGTCTGTCCAGCTCAAAAGTTAGCTGACTAATTTTATCTTCCAATGAAGAACACATGGAATCCTCCGCTTCCAGCTGAATATTCAAAAGCTTCAACTGCTCAGCCTTTTCTTCGGTGGTTGGACACTCTAATTGTTGCTTTCTTTCAGATAAATAAATGTCAACTTCTTTAAAAAACACGTCCATGCATTTCATCAAAGGTGCGGAGCTGTGCGGAATGAGCTGGCAATCACGTTTTGAAGAATTACATTATTTTCGTCCCACCAAGATCGGATATTGGAAAACTCATGCTTCAAGACGTCCCTAAAACACTTCTAAAAGTAATTTGTCATGGCCTCTTGCAAAACAACTTTCAAGTAAGGAGACTCTTGAGTTATCCCAAGCTGGAGACCAGCCATGGAAGAACAGATTGGAGCTACCCGATGATTATTTATTTCTAAAGGCCGGATGTTAACTAAAACCGAAAAAGGTGGAGCAGTTGGAACTCTTGATTGATCTCTGAAATGTTAGCTCTCGCGGTCTCAGAATTTACTTCATCTTCATCTTGGAAATCATCTAAGTTGAACGCCAAAATACATTAATTAATGGTACTCGGGTATTTGCAAGGTGGGCCGTGAAAATCATGAGTACCACTTATTCCTCGAAGTGCACCAATTCTTCCATCATTATCGCCAGTCTGATCTTGCAAAGAGTTTGGATTCATAGAGAAATTCAATCATTTAGGAGCGCTTGGAAAACCTTTTAAAAAAATGGAAACAAAAAAAAAAAGACATAAAAAATAGGGTCTACCCGCATTGCGTGTTCTAGGCGACATGCATACAAATTCATCATCTGATGGTGTATTTGGGAGACCGATGTTAATGTGAGAAACTTCGACATTACCTTTTGAAGGTTTGGGACAGTTTAGAGCGACATTAGTTTTTCCGACCGTTTAATCTTATATATTCGGGAAAGATGAGCCTGAAATCGAAGTTCATTGCATAAGACCAAATAAAGGTAGTATATTAAAAAATGAAATAATATACCTAATCGCCAGAACTTTCATCTCATTGAGTTAGAGTCTTTCCAGGTGCGTGGGATGCTCGATCCCCAGGACTACTATGGTTTAGAATCAAAACTACTTCAGGCATCTTATCAGCAGGCTCAGATGTGAAAGCAAACTTTGTTGAAGGAACTTTAATTTTAATCCTCATAATGCCTCTTTCATTCTGATGGTCCAATTCCCTCTTTCGAGAAATCTCTTCAGGAATGATATGTGGAGGACTTAACCATTTGATTATGATCATGTTCGGAACCGGATTAAGAACAAAGTCACGACTCTCACTAGAAGATAAAATCTGCACTTAAACCTTGGTCAGGATCGACAACACTTGATTATCCACCAAATTTGGTATTCTACATCAACGTTTTGACGTGTATCCTTAACATACTCTGGAACATGAAATGTAGATCCACTCATCATTCGAGTAAAAGACAACCCGACGCGATACATATCGCCTACATTGAGAGCAATATCCAACTTTCTTGGTGAACCGAGAAGTTTTGGTCTAAAGCTAAACTGTCTTGCAAACCTGTGAGGATTATATGCCTCAAGAATGAAAGAGAGTTTCCTTGACGATTAGAAACAAATCCAGATCGAATACTCATCATAAATTCTAAGGTATCTACAGACCTTGGTGGTCATCCACTCGCACGTCGGGATGAGACAATGAGGGAAATAGATTCCAGCAAAAGTCATTGACATCCATCATTCCGAGGATAAGGTCCCAACAATCAACAATATTTTTCTCTCAAGACTGAAAAGCATTTAGGATGCCAGCATATCTTCGAATTATAGGACTAGTGTAACTCTTGTCCACATGAACATAAATATCTCGGACAAAATAAGTAGCAGCCCAAGCATAAAGAAAATGTCCATGGAATGAATGTGAAATCGAGCCAAGGTCTGGGTTTGACTGATGATTCGATGTCCGTGTAAGTCCTCTATAAATGTTCGCCAATATGGGAGGAACAAGGTTGTAAGTGTACCCACCTTCCATTTTAGAAGACACTTTAAAAGTCTCAACTCTCATACACTTGTCCCCAAATGGAAGAACGAAACGATAAAGCCACAAGGAGAGATAAGCTGCTATTTCTAATTCCTCTTTTTATTTTATAGACAAAGATATTGGCAAATCGCTCCAATGACTCCGGTCCCTACGGGAAATGTCTCTCGGTTTGTCTACGACCACGGGTCTCCATATTTCCTTTGAAGCTCTTTTATAGTGCCTCTTGAATGGATTTAAACTCATAACATTCTTATAATTTCTATGTTGTTGAGGATTCTGGGCATAACCGTTCTCGCTGAACCAAAAATTATTAATTCTTCGTGATTGACGCAATCAGATTCATTCGCATTCGCAATCAGTGTGAAAACATTGAAGAGGTACAGGCAGGACTTAGAATTTTGATCTGACAACTCTGAAAGGCTTGGGACTACTTCCTCATAGTAATGACCCCCGATCAAAAGTCCACTTATCTTGCGGATGTCCCAAAGAGAAATGTCAATTTCACCACAGACGGTCACAAAAGTATTGGTCTCGGGACACCAAACCTTACAAAAAGCTCTGTAGATAGAATTTGGGCGATGATAATCCCTCGTAGTATTGACTGCAGAAGCTAACCGATGAAGATTCCTTTTGAGCAGAAGTTTCTGGACCCATGAAGACCATTCCCAAAATTTTGGAAGAAAAGAAATTTTTCCACGACTGACAAGCGCACTTCCCCATCGTACTTCTTTCCTATCGATCCTCTCAAAAATTACGGCCTTTGGGATGCACTCCATGCTTTGGGAATGATGAGGCGGAAGACACAAAAAGGGAAGATGATTGCTGGATCTGTTGGACGTAGCAGCTTCTAAATTCTCGTGACATTCATTGATAATGGGCATGTGCAACTCCGATAAAGGCTCCAAGAGTTCAGGAGAAGGATCTGTAGTTGGTTTATGGATGCTAAGTTTAAGTTCACCTCGTGTGCCATATTGGTCATGGTACTTCACATCAATATCTTTCAAATGAAGATAACTTTTGCCTTGACTTTTAAGCTGGAGGATTTTGTGTATATCAAAATATACTCTATTAGTAGAGTTTGTCTCAGTCATTCCTAAAAAAAGGGGGAAGGAAGAAAGTTAGCAAAAAAATAAATAAACAAAAATTAACGGACAGTAGATCTTTTAAATTCGTTTAAAGTCCAAATCATGAGCCTCCCAAATATGTAGATCGTCTCAAACAAAAATTGTCTTGGACGGGTGAAGGAGCAGGTCCTTGGTCCCAAACACAGTTCCTTGGACGGTTGAAGAAGTCGGTCATTGGTCCAAAACACCAAGTGCCTTGGACGGTCCAAGGAGTCGGTCCTTGGTCCCAAACACAAAGTGCCTCAGATGGTCGAAGGAGCCGGTCTTAGTTCCCAAACACCAAGTGCCTTGGACGGTTGAAGGAGCCAGTCATTGGTCCCAAACACAAAGTACCTCGGACGGTCGAAGGAGCCGTCCTTGATCTTCAATAAAAGTGCCTTGGATGACGAAAATGTAGCAGTCATTGGTCCTCAATGTGAATGAAAAAGGTTTGCAGATATTTTCTGAACCCATAAAAAACAGTCGCATCATAAAATTTTACTCTATACCAAGAAAATCTCAAACCTCAAAATCTTTGACTTGTTCCAAAAGTTGAATCTTGAAATAAAAAAGAAGAATGTTAGTTCCAATCTCATAACGACCAAAAAACAAAAAAACCAAACATTGGTTTCTGCAATTCATTGGTTCCCTCCGACGGTGGAACCAATTAAAGAAAAAACGTGAAAAGAGAGAGAGAGAGAGAGAGAGAAAAAAAAAAAGGATAAAAAAACCTACTCTTTCTTACCTTTATCTGTAAATTTGATCTTATGTTTCAAAATCTTATAATTCATTCATATAAATAGGTAAGTATCGAGCTTCACTTAAACCCAACTTACCATAAAACATAAAAAAATCCGTTTAAAATCAAATACATAAATTATCGAATAATGGTTATATTAAAAAAAAATATGAATAAATAAATCAAATCGAAAATCAAGATTTATTAATTTATTTATTTCATAATAAATAAATAAATCTTGAGGGGGCATTTGTAGACATAAAAAATAATAAATAAAATAACAAATAATGGGTTGGATCGATTTAAATAATTAGCCCAATTAAATCTACTAAATTAAAACCTACTAAAGCCCATGTAATTTTAAAAGCCCAACCCACATTTCAAAATCCACAAATATTCAATTATAATGAATTTAATTGAATTAATTAAGTGGTTACCAAAATTAGTCACTAATTTTCCCTATAAATAGGATCAAATGTCCATTACAAAAGGAGGAGGAAAAAGGCGCAAGTGCAAAAGAAAGTTACGAAGTACTGAAAAAATTCCAAGGTCGGAAGAAGAGAAGAAATCATTTCAACTCCAAGTCCGACGAACACAAAGAAGATCAAAATCTTCTTCAAATAAAGCAAATCCAAGAAGACCAAAGTATTCTTCGAATTAAATCAAGATCAAGTCCAAGTTTCGAAGTGCAAATCCAATCTCCGAAATCCAAGCGTCGAACAAGTCAAGCTCTCGACAAATCAAATTCTAAACAAATCTTGAATCCTAGGATTCAAGCCACGTGGCTCCTCGTCTTCAAATATTCAGATCATTAATAAGAGAATTTTGTTATCTTACAATTACAAGAAAATTTCTATCTATTTTTATTTATTAAAAATATAATTTGTAACAATTTCTGTATTTTAATACGCGAAATCAGTCGTACAATGCCTAAAAATAGAGCATTTGTATTACTGTGTAAATCTGGTAAGCATTAAGTAAATCCGGTAAGCATCTTGCATATACGGTAAGCTTGTGTAAATTCGGTAAGCTCTGTGACTTATCTATAATTCGGTAAGGATATATACAATCCGGTGACCTTTAAGTAAATACGGTAAGTGTTATGCAAATACGGTAAGCTTGCAGAAACCGGTAAGTATAGTGTGAATCTGGTAAGTTCATCTCTTTGAATCAATAATCCTTCAGTGATGCCATTGTTCATGCACTTAAGATTGAAAGTGCTTGTATTCAAAATCACCACCTAGAAAGTAAGTTCAGAATTCTATGGCAAAACTTAAAGTTATTTTTAAGTATTTTCTCATTTATAGACTTGGTTTTTCTCCATGGATCTTGCATATAATTTGCATATTGATACCCTTTGATCCCAGATACTAATGTTTTATTTACATTAGGCTCTTCAGCAACTTCAAGGACTGAGGAGCTCAATAAATTGGGTTTTGTCTATTGGGGTTCTGATGCTCGGTGGCAACTAAAAGGAAAAAGGAAGTCAAATTCGAGAAAAATGGAAGTACGCAATAAACATGACAATGTGTACAATGTCAGGTACTAATCTGGAGAGCTCTTTTGGAAAATCAGGACCAATTGTGGATGTTAAGTTTGAAATGTCATATGTTATGCTGATAGAACCTACACACGAGGACAGGCTGATGAGCTAGCAGTTCCTAAGAGGTTAATGCCCTACTGCCAGTCACGTTCTATAGTCAATCTGAAGTACTACGCAACAGAGTTTTATCTGGAAGACTGTAAAATTGATTCCGATTTGTATGATGTTACTATCGAGGTAGAAAAGCTCTGTCAACCACAACCAGTTCCATATATTTATCCAAAAAGCAAGTTAACTGCTAAATCAATTATTGGCCGCCCGCTTACTATTACTGTGTTAGAAGGTGGTGCCGTTCATTGAAAAAAGGCCACATGGAAGGCCGCGCACAAAGAATGTGAGTCCGCAGCAGCTGATCCCATAAGTGAAATCACGAAAATGGAAGCGCAATGGTTCATCGAGAAAAACCCGGAAGTTGTCTTCACTTAATTGTTCACCAAAACCACAGGAAAAACTTGTGGTCAACATGCTTGCCAAACCAATCTTAGCATGTGTCCCACTGAAGTGTTGGAAATAAATAATTATGGAAAGAAAGGCTAGAGAGAAAACACAAGAATTTCTCCAAAAGATATTTGTATTCTATGGCTTGGCTCAAGCACAAGGCCTTTTAAAGGTAGAAAGGGTCCCTAAATACATTGTATAAATTCAAGAGACTAATTAATGACTTCTCCTACATACTATGAATAGTAGGCTACAAAGAACCATATGGATGCATGAATAAAATGAATACATAAATATTAAATAAGCTAATTCATGTATCAAAATTAATTTCCCACATTCATGAATCAAGTTTTAATTTCCAACACCCCTTCTTAAACTTGATTCCCTATTGGTTACTCTAAAACAAGCACGCAATCTTGCAAAATCATCATTTTTCAATGGAACTGTGAAAATATCTGTTACTTGATCATTGGTCTTCACATAAATGGTTAAACTCCTTAGAAGTGAATTCTCCACCTCGATCGGTCCTTAAAGCTTTGATGGATTTGCCACTCTCATTTTCAACAAGAGCTTTGAATTTTTTGAATGCTCCAAAAACTTCATCTTTCGTCTTCAAAAAATAAACCAAGGTCTTGCGAGAAAAATCATCAATAAATAGCAAGAAATAATTTTCTTTACCATGAGAGGATGGTTTGATTGTCCAGCACACGTCTGCATGAACAAGTTGGAATGGCTTTGTTGCTCTTGAGGTGGATTCCTTTGGAAAACTTCTTTTAGCTTGCTTGTCAACGAGACATCCTTCACAAAGTTGATTGGGATGATTAATTTTCGGCAACCCATTCACCATTTCTTCATTTGTGAAGGTCTTCAAGCCACAAAAATTCAAATGGCCAAATCTTAAGTGCCAAAGCCAAGAATTGTCTTCAACATAAGCCTTTAAACACCTTGGATGGTCAACATTAACATTAAGCAAAAACATTCTATTCTTCTCCATTGGTACCTTTGCAATCAAATTATGAGAAATATCTCTCAAAGTAAGGTGACGATTCTTCAAGTGAATATCATAGCCCATCTCAAGTAATTGTCCCAAACTCAAAATATTAGATTTCAAAGTAGGAACATAATAAACTTGAGATTTCAAAAGATGAATTCCATTTTTAGCACGAACAAGAACGTCACCTTTGCCTTTTATTGGAACTTTGGTTTCATCTCCAAAAACAATGTTGCCTTTGACCGACTCATTTATTTTTTGGAATAACTCCTTGTTTCCACTCATGTGATTGGCGGCACCGGTGTCAAGGTACCATGATCGTTTATCATTTTCTTCTTTGGTTGCCAACAACAACAACAATTATTCATCTTCCTTTTCTTCAACATAATTAACTCACTCTTCATTATTGGTGGTGTCACTCCTACATTCGGAAGCATAGTGACCATATTTATGACAAGTATAACATTGAACATTAGACTTGTCATACGTTCTTCCGCCACCTCTCTTAGAGCCATAGTTCCAACGGCCTCGTCCTCTCGATTGATTGCTTGATCCTTCATTATTCAAATTTTATTTTCCATCATTTCTTTCATTACCATGACCATAATTTCCTCCTTGACCGTGACCTTGACCACGAATTTGACCTCTCTCTTGAGATCGTCCTTGCTCTTTTTCTTGATCTGCCAAAGAGACTTTCGTTTGGAGAACTTGAGCTACCGGCTCGCCTTTCTTCTTCAATCTTTCTTCATATGCTAGCAAAGACCCCATGAGTTGATCAAGGGTCATGGTATCCATGTCATTTGACTCTTCAATGGCAATACTAAGAAACTCAAGTTTTAAGTTAAGCGATCTAAGAATTTTCTCTATTATACAAATTTCCTCAATATTCTCCCTGTACCACTTCATATGATTGACAATGGAGGACACTGAAGTGAAATAGTCAAAAACAGATTCAGACTCTTTCATGTGCAGAGATTCGAACTCCCCGTGAAGGATTTGAAAGAGAACCTTCTTTACCTTTTCAATTCCCTTGAAATTGTTCTCAAAATCTCCCAAGCTTCCTTAGATTTTGTTGAGGAATCAACTTTCTCGAACATGGCTTCATCTAAGCCCATGTGAATAATAGAGAGAGCGTGTTGATTTGATTTGCGATTCCTTTGCAAGACATTCCTTTGAGCTTGACTTATAGCTCCTTCATTCTTTAGTTCATCGTAGCCTTTCTCTACAACTTCCCATGCATCCTATGAGCCAAGCAACGCCTTCATGCGTATTCTCCAATGTCCATAATTTTCCTTTGTAAGTTTGGGAACAACAAAAGGAAATGAACTATTCATTTTTTCAAGATGCTGTGATACCACTTTGTTGGAAATAAATAATTATGGGAAGAAAAACTAGAGAGAAAACACAAGNAATACTTTGTATAAATTCAAGAGATTAATTAATGACCTACATACTATGAATAATAGTATACAAAGAACCATATGGATACATGAATAAAATAAATACATACATATTAAATAAGCTAATTCATGTATCAAAATTAATTTCCAACATTAATTTCCAACATTCATGAATCAAGTTTTAATTTCCAACATGATGGTGGTGTTCAGTAGACTGAATGCAGCATTAAATAACTTAATCTGAAGAATGTATGGAGTTTTTAGGTGTTTTTATTTTTTCTGAACTATGTTTAAGTCTCAAAGTTTAGAGTAATTGAGAGGTAGAAGTTCTGTCCATTTATTATATGCTGTGACATTGAATTACTATCGATTTAATCTTTCTAATTAAGGCCCTAAAGAGTGTTAATTATGTTGGATAAATAAGTGTATGAATTACATTTCATTAAAAACAAATATGTGCATGAAAAATATGCAAAATAGTGACTTACACATGCAAAATATAGAATAAAATTTTGACGTATCGTAATCAAGATACACGTACTAAATATTGTCTTACTGAAACGTAGAAATTAGAAAGAGATAAAATGAAGTATGATATGCAAATGCAAATCACTGCACTAGTGCTAATATGATCAAATAGACATTTGTTTATCAAGATATAATGCTTCACCAAAACCTAATATAGCACAATATTAATTTTGCCAGGGCAAACCAACACTTGAATGTATTCTTCTAGAGTGGAAGATACAGATAACTAAATATCGAACACAAACTCAAAAATAATTCAAACATTATTTTGACATAATTTGGAGAAGGAATGAATTGGAAATCAATGGTATGTAATTGATTTGGAGGGAAGAAAATGGGATTAGGAGGGTCATATTTATAGATTTTCATATGTCTTTTCGAATGGTCGCATCTTTTGACACTAATTAATTTAACCATTATAACACACCATTTTAAATTTAATGGTGTAGGTTATACCTTATTTAAAGGATCACACCCATGGGAAACTTTTCCAATTCACACATTTAAATCGTGTATATTAAACTATTAATTCAAACAATCTCCCACGTGAATGGAAGAAGTCGACTCAAAACAAGTATTATAAAGAAGAGTACAACTAAATATAATCTATCTGGATCAGTAGCTTTTGCTTGAATCTTTCTTAGTAAGAATCTATCAAACTCACTTGGTTAATAAGTGAATGCAACATTTTGAACTGTCAGCCATTAGAGTAAGCCGGGACGATAAATCGAAGATATTATCTCTCATATCAAATTTTGTTTCTCTATTGCATTTATTATTTCAACCTGAACCTTCTTGGTTTGGCAATTACATTAGAGAATTTGCCTAAATAAAACTATCAAAGAACCAGCCAAGTTCACACTCATATAGGTGATGTTTAATAAAGAGTACCCTACAATACTCCACTTCTTCTATGTACAAGATATAGTCATCATTAAAAGTATAACTTATCATAACTAATATTTGGTAGGTAGAACTTATTTGCATCATAAAAAATGGGAGGAATTAAAACTTTGAAGTGCTTCTCATCGAGCCAATCATAACTAGTTTCCTATTGATCCTAGTTCGTGGGTATCTTCAACCATCAGGTTAGGTTTCCCTTAATCCGACCCATTAATTTAGGCTTTAAACCCATTTTCTTTGATGCGTAGTTTATTCACTCTTTAGATAACCCATTTGTAAACGGATCTGATAGCGTATTCTTCAATATAACAAATAGTATTGTTCCATTTGAAAGCAATTGGTTAATGATATTATGTTAATGACGTATAATTCAAGGGACACCATTATACACAAGACATTTTGTGTCTTTCCATTTGTAGCTATCCATCTCGATTAAATGATATTATAGGCACAAATTGTCACCAATTAGGAAAAAAATAACTTTGAAGCCATCATGCTTCCTTCTAGCATTATTAAAAGCTCTAACTTAACCTTTCAAATCTCAAGTTGTTTGGTAGATTTCCATGAAACAACTACACTCTCAACAGTAAAACATATTTACTAGTTTGAATCCTTGCATTGGATATCCAGTTATAAATATGGTGCACATGTTAAGTTAAACAAGGCATTCATTACAATGTAGTTTATCATTTCAAACATTCCAAGTTCTAGTTTGAAGCATTGTAAACCCCCACCCAAAAAAAATAAAAATAAAAAATCTTTGGTAAGTCTGGAATTTAAAATTCATCTACTCTTTTAAAGTTCCATAATATCTTTAATTATGTCTATCCATCGGATGAATTTTATTCCATATCTAGTTAACATATAAACTAGGAATGTCTCTATCTCATGAAAGTTCATGCACTTTCATATTTAAGAATGTCAATTCACAAATAAAATTGAAAAGCCACCTTTTCTCATTGCAGTCCTATGTTTGAACAGTGTCTGATCCAATTTTAATTTGGGCCATTCAAATATGACTACTTACTTGAAATAAAACCTAATTGAGATCATAAGTTACATCACGTTGGTCAGGTCACATAATAGGCCTTGTAGAAAAAGAAAGATGTGTGCAAAACACACAACTATTCGACCCGCCTTCTCTATAAATGATGATTTTCTGTAGAATCATTTTTTCTTCAATAAAAACTGAATAAAGATCTTCCGAAGTACCAAATCGAATCATTCTAGATCTTGATATACGTCACTTTCCACGACCTTAGGATGAAAAAAATAAACAAATAAATAAAATACAGCCAAAAGCACACTCGTGGTCTTGATCGATTGACGCTTACTAGATTCCAAGAGTCACAAGGTTCCCAAAATAACTTGGGAAAAATAAAAAATCAATTATCATTGAAACAATCTACTCAGTGTCACCGACTTCCATGATATATATATATATATATCCAAAAGAGGCCCAGGTCATGGGAGAGGAACAAGAGAAGTAGAGGTTGATGGAAAACAGATAATTTATTGATAAAAAAATTTCGAAATTACGAAAATTGAAGATTACAAGATTGAAAATTACAATTGAAAAGATTTTAAAGAAAGCTTAAAAATTACAATCTGTTACTCTATTAAACTTGAGGAGAGCCTTCATCTTGAGTCTTTTTTTATACTTGAAATCTTGAGCAGGGATTCTTGAAAAGTAATCACCACTTTGATTTGGAATGACAACCACTTGTCTTTATCTTCCAACTGTTTTTGAAAATTATGCACCACCTTGAGAACTAGTACATTAATATTTGCCGGATGACAAGCAATTTTGCCATGTTTTGATTTTAAAATCTTATATATACAATGTTCTTCAAACTTTATTGTAGACTTCTTCATAAGAGAGTTCTTACAAAAGAGAGGAAATTGTGACAAAAATTCGAGAGATTCTTAAATTGAGTGAGATATTAAAAAAAGAAGCATAAATGGAATCATCTTCTTCCAAGAAGAAGGATAAGAAAAAGATCAAAATTCCTATATGGAAGAAGAGGTAAGAAAAAGATCAAAATTCCTATAGCCACAATAGAAGACTATATTCAAAATTCCTTCAAAGGCTCAAAATTTGCACATCATAGCTCTTCTACCTCTCAAAAAACTACTTTAGCCTCAAAAAGCTCATTTTCTCAAATACAGAAAATTTCAGAACATCTTTCAAATTTCAAAAAAGCCCTCCAAATTGGATTTGAAAAATTACTATATATCAATCCTCCTTCTTTTCAATATTTTACCAAACCTGCTCATATTCCAATGTTCGAGATGGAAACATCTTGGATTCATAGGCATTCTTCCCTTGATGAATGCTTTCAAAATATTTTTCTTCCAAACTTCCAATATTTTCAAAAAAAAATATCTAGAGCTTATTATGAAACTATCCTTATCAAATCTGGATCAGCCATAATAACTCATATTCCAAATCAATAAAAAAAAAACTATATTGATTTTTCTAAAATATCAATTCAAAGGGTACTGACATTTGAAAACTAGGGCCAAGACCCATGGAAAGAGAAGCGAATGCGTCTCTCAAAAAACGATTCATTCGAATCCCCTTTCAATTATTTCGATTATCAAGAAGCTTGATTTAATGTATTTTACTTTAGACTAGTTACTCATTCTTGGTTCATTCTTCTCCATCAAAATTGTGTTCCAAATTTTCCAAAACGGTTTCAAAAATGGTTCGAATATTTTGGTCTTGAAGAGAATGTTTTACCCAGTCTTACTCTTCAAGGGTTTGAACATTTCAAGAAAGAGGTAAAAACATTTTGAAGCCTTGCAAAAGATTATTGGCTATGTTAAGCCATTACAAAGCTCCTAAAGAGTTGCAAGCTATTTAAAAAAAAAAATTACTGCTCTTGAGAATCTTTATAAAAAAGATCAGATTCAAAAGAAAATTCTTCTCAAGCAGATTCATCAGAAAATTATTCTCAAGCAGATCCATCAGAAAATTAATTGACGAAGAAACTCAAAAGAATACACTTCCAAATGACTATATGGACCCAATTATCTTAACGAATTACGAGATTACATGGTTCAAAAATAAAAGGATTCATTATTCAATATGTGTATGTCACCAAACAAATTATTCTTACTCCCATTACCAATCATAAAAAATGGACAAAAAACTTTAGTATCTTTACTAAAGTAAAATTCAAAGACGTGAGAAATGGAAAAGGTGGTGCATAATTTTCAAAAGAAGACAAGTGGTTGTCATTTCAAATCAAAGTGATGATTACTTTTCAAGAATCACTGCTCAAGATTTCAAGTATAAAAGATGACTCAAGATAAAGGCTCTCCTCAAGTGTAATAGAGCAAGAGATAGTATACATCAAGAAAGTTCTTTAAAATCTTTTCAATTGTAATTTTTAATCTTGTAACCTTCAAATTTCAATCTTCATATTGTAATTTCGAAATTTTTTTATCAATAAATTATCTATTTCCATCAACCTCTACTTATCTTGTTCCTCTCCCGTGACTTGGGCCTCCTTTATGTGTGTGTGTGTGTGTATTACATTCTTTCATTTCATATTATAGAAACTGCCAACAATCAAACATAAAGGTGTTCATTAATTGGTACTAACTTAAGAATCTAAGGAAAATTGCATTGTCATGGATATATAGGCCTTATTTGTCTGTTCCAAAATTATCAATAAGAACCAGAAGGAATGAAAAATCAATAACAAGTAAAACTTACCTATTAGAAATTGATTATTTATTTTGAATTTGTTGATCAGTCCAGCAAGCAACGATTTGACTGCATAGTTGATTTTCCATCTTCTTTCCTCCATGGATAGACTTTGGTTCCTTTGTGTGGCAACATACGTACGACCAAACGGTGGTGTACATGTATCTCAAAGAAGCCATTGTTTCACGCACAATTGTATGCAAATGAAAAGGCATGAACTTAAACAGCTCTTTGAAGCCATATATTTAAGGTTTCACGCTTCCATGGAGCTGCTTTATTTCGAAAAGTTTCATTATAAAGTAAGGGTAAATACTGTCATCATTTATGTAGTATTTATGGAAGTACAGCGTAAGGGCAACCACTTATTTTTCTTACTGATCAATTGTAACACTTTCAGCTTTGTTATTTGATTATAATATAAATTTTTTATATAATACATTTTGTTTGTTGTTTTATTGTTATGTTTTAAGTTAACAATTGGTTCCATAATACACTTGTAGATTTTGTATACTACAATTTTGGGGAGCCTAATTTATGAAGTTTGACTCAAGCTCTGAAAATCAGAGGACTGGCATTGGTGATGAGACACGTGATAATGCGCTAAGCGACGATCTATATGGACCCATCTACAAGTAAAAGTTATTATTTTCAAAATATCTCAAGGTTTACATTATAATACAAAATTATCATGATATGAGGTTGTTTCTCGAGATTAGCTTCCTCGACATGGTTTTATTACTCCATTGGCACATGTGGATAGTTTGTAACAGTTCAAAAATATCGTTCCAAAATAGTTACACTAATTATTCGAAATGTAAGAATGTTGAAAACCCAAGAGCTTTCAAAGAATTCATTTCCATGTTTCTCAATTTAATGTTGTTGCATCTTTTTCATATGCAAGCTTTAGGAAAAACTTTCGAAAACCAATTAAGTAATAGAACAATAGTGTTGGAATTTTATGATTCAAAAGCTCTTTGAAAAAAGCTCTGATATTCAAACATATTTTTATTGATAGAGAGGATGTGAAGTCGAAACAAAAACATGTTTTCATATACCCATTATTGAAGTAACCGGATATTGAACAAAGCAAAACATAAACTCTTATGAATTTACAAAGGAGAAGGAATGAAAATTCTATAATATCATTCATCATTTCATTAAACATTTCCTTCTAAATTTTTCATACATCTCGGCTATATATATAGCCAAACTTGTACACATATTCAAAGATATTTTCTACCAACTATTCTATCAACTACCATACTACTCTTACACATACAAGTACTACACCATACTAACTTGTATAATACACTAACTTGTCTAACTTTACATAATTTCATAGTTAGATATTAAACCAAAAATATGTAACTACATGTTTAACCAAAAATACAATAGTTATGTGACAACAAAAATGTCACAACTCCAACACTCCTCCTTGACATTTTGTTGTAACCATCAAAAAATTCTTCTTCATATTTCAAGCCATTTTTGTTTCTGTGACTACAAGCTTGAGGTCCTTTGTTTTCCATTTGATCCGGCTATCTTGGTTGCAACTCTCTATCGTACTTGTCAACTCTTTTAGCCTAGGATCAACCACATACAAAGAAACTTTCCATTTGCATCTTTTCTTTTGATTTCTTATTGATTTGATGAAGCTGCTGCTGCTGAGGTTTTGGAAATTACCGAATTTACACTGAGCTTACCGGTATTGCACACAACTTACCGGATTTAATACAGGCTTACTAGTTTTGACAATGCATTCAAGGATTTCGAAATGCGATGCGACCCCTAATTCTAATCAATGGTACAACCCTAAAAGATAGATACGAAGGGAAGTTGATTATTGCTACATGTCAAGATGCCAACATCCAAGTTTATCCTCTTGCATTTGGCATAGTCAATGGCAAGAATGGGTTAGTTCTTCACGAAACTGAGTGAAGTAATTGGGATGTGAGAAAACATTGCATTTGTGACTGACTAGGGATAGTCAATAATAAATGGTATAGTCAATGTTTTCCCAAGGTACATCATGGCTATTGCATGTACCATATACATGGCAATCTAAAGACTAGTTATTGTGGTAGTGGCATCGTTGCATTGTATAGGAGAGCTGCAGATGCTTATAGTTTCGAAGAGTTTAATAAGTTCATGATCGAAATAGAAAAATAAATCACACGATCAAACATTGGCACGATCATATTTTTCATAACGTCGATGCAACATGATGACGTCGAGCAATGTGGAGTCATTCAATACATTATTCAAGAAGGATAGAAAGTTACCAATTCTTGCAATGATTGAGCACATTCATAACAAGTTGTAGCAATGGTTTTATGACCGACATGAGGAATCACAGAATTGTACAAGAGTCCTAACCTCGGCTCAGGAAGATAAACTCTTCGAAACTCTAAAGGGTGAGAAAGCTAACTGTGGAACCACTGGATTAGTTTCGCTTCTACGTGATATGCAAACATAATATTGAATACATCGTGACCTTAAATGATAATGCCTGCAAGTGTAGACAATTTCAGTTGGAGAGTTTCCATGTGTGCATACAGTCATAGTAGCTATCTATTGAAGATTCCCACCACACAACTTATGTACTCATTATTACATGACTGATTATTAGAGAGCAGTGTATGCCAAAACTATATTATTTCTACTAAATGAAGCCGAGTAGAAAGTTCTCGACCACATTCTACTACTTAATAATTTGTTACCACCTGAAATTCGACCGCATACTCCTGGACATGAAGTACGTCTAGAATATCATCTACCAGAGAGTTTTTCGACCGCGTAGGTACGGAAGGAGCAACATAACAAGACATACTCACTAATTTTATACAAGTCAGATCTCATTACATAATAATCTGACGGAGGTGTAATATCTATTTAAATCGTATGCAATCTTTATTTATAGTACGTTTATTAATTTTCGTCATCTTTCGATCATCGTGCTTGATTTTTTCATCAACTATTAAAACATTGCAATTTGGTTCCCATACTTTGATGTTTGCTTTATTTCGAATTAAATATACAATTACATTAAATATTTCAAAGCCATTTTCCAACAAATTATTACAAATAATTAATTCACTATTAAATAAATAGTCCTTACATTTTTAAAAAAAAATTAATACAATCAGATCACAATTATATGCATACAAGTCAGACACTAGCTTTATCATTCAATTATCAACGTGTGTTTGGTTTATCAACTCTACACCACGTCCGATGCTCAAAAATTCAATGTACTTCATTGCGAAAACTCTACAATCACCCATGTACGTAAATAATAATATGTCTGTCCAATTTACTATACATATAACATAATTTAACAGAAACTACATACGATTTTATTCCCTTATAGTCGTCGTCTTCCTCATGATGACTAGTCTATCCTGTACTACAATGTTTGCTCAGCGAGTATGATCTCAAATGTAAAGCAATGTGAGTTCGTAATCACTGGGACGTACAGATGTGTACAACTGTCCATGACTTTTCCCATCTCAGACCAAGCTCTTTCACGTACTTTTTCATGTAATGGGGCAATGTGTACTAGTCCAATCCACTAAAGATCATGTTATGCTCAATTTAGATGGCACTAAAAAATACGTAGCCGATGATAACTAGGCCAGGAACATCAAATGATTTTGGGTATCTCTGAACCTGATCGTGCAATAGTTCCATAGCCATGTCAACATGCTGCAGGAGGGAAAAATTAAAGATATGAATAACAATTATGTGAACAGGATGAATAACAACAGAAGAGACACTTACATTGTCGGCGAGCCATGCGCCACTCTTCAATACATCATTAAACCATATCTTTGCCTCCGATATCGGAGTCTCCCTTATCGTGTATCGTGTAGGTCACTCTAAAAAAAGGGAAAAATTTAGAAAGCATATAGATGAGCTAGTTTACTTTAGCAAAATTTCATAAAATACTTACCCGAGTCCAATCTTACTGCACCAGCTATCGAACGCTTTCTTCTTCGTCGCGTCGACTTCACGGAAGAGGTTGGGCAACTTATCATCCACGAACGTTCTCTTCTTTTCCTTGGTCATGTACGGAGAGACAATGTATAGTAACGACAATCTAGCCCTCTTGCTGACCATATGCTGTAGCACGTTAACAACATGCTTCTTACCCTTTGTCACGTCCATTACCCCCTCTGGCACAATTATCACGTCATCCTCACCCGTGACAGTTAGGTCGGGGGTCCTTTTTGCCATCCCTTTCGGCACTGGGACCTCTCCCTCCGACACTAGGACCTCATCTTTATCCACCATCCATCTGGCATTGGGACCTCCCTCTCCTCTATCACCAATGGCACAAATCCAAATAACGTATCAAAGGCAACCTCCGATGTCCATGACGGATCGTCATACCTTGTGTAATGGGCGGGGTCATTCCCTCCATCCCCGAGAACCACCAGTCCGTCTATCAATAGACTGCCAGTCCTTCAGCACTTCCTTTGTCATACCTACGGTCATAACCTCGAGATCCTGCTACATCGCCTCAAAGCGCTGCGACCTCAATATGAAGGTCTCTTATATCCCAGTCCTTCGGCACTCCCTTCGTCATACCTTGGTCATAACCTTGAGATCTTGCTACATCACCTCAAAGCGCTGCGACCTTAGTATGAAGGTCTCTTATATCCCATCACAGTACTCCTATCTTTTCTTGTAGTATTCCTAACTCCGTGGTGAAATCATGTCTCAACTTTCGTAGCATCATTCCCAACTCCTCTTTAATAAGATCAGTCAGATGTAAAAATAAATTATTGAAATAATAGGTCGACTGTGTGCAGGCAATCCACACGAAAGGTGGTTGGATGTAGGAAAACGAGATATTCTCGGGGAAGGTGATAACAGCGATGGCGGTGATCTAATGGCCGGAGGAGATCTAATTGGTAGAGATGAAGGAGATATCTGGAGTGAAGGCGATCGTCGTTCTACTAGATGGCGTTTCTATACAAATAAAAAGATTAACAATTTATAATCCACGCATGTATATTATAAGTTAGATTAATTAATGATATTAAATAAAGATATCCTATATCTATCCGAAACGGATTCGAACAATGGATCGTCTTTAGTAGGTGGAATAGATAATCCACGCACGTAAATCTAATCTTCCTCATCCATCGAAGCAGTGAACTCAGCGTGAACTTTGAGCTGACATATCGACATTTCAAAGTGTTAATGGTCATGTATCGAGCCGAGTAAATATACACACAATATAAATTGCAAATATATAATACTCATCTGAGGATTGTCTAGGATAGATGTCAAATCTCTAGCCAATGGCTTCTCACGTTCTTTGCTAGTAAAACATTCGTCAGCAGCTTGTCTCCTTTCTGATCACACACTTGCTACCCAAAGCGAGGATATGCTTATAGATCTATAACTGCAATAATTACAATTATTATGCTTATATACTTCATAAAAAGTTTAACATCCATTAGGTTAAACATCTACCTACAAAGCCAATGGAAAGCCATATGCATCATACTTTCACTCGACCTTCTCCAAGGTGTATCGGAATAACATCTTCGACCCCATGGAAAGTTGTTGAAGGCGTCATTATCATCAACAACATCCAATGAAAAAAGGTCTATCGAAATTTTACGATGTCGACACCTCAATACACTCTCTAGTACGAACACCAATCACAACTTCAACTTGCCCAACATATGATCGCATTTACTGAACGTGTCCTCTACCTGTGGGGATAACCCTTTACCTCCAAAATATAAATTGAGAAACCTTTTATTTTTTCTAGTACGAGCCCTCGCTGCTTCTTCACCATTACATTTAAGCCCATAATGAAGGCAAATTCAAGGATCGAGAATCTCAACACCTTCCCGTCCCCCAGGGCAAAATACTACTCATCACCATCGATTGACTTAAGTAACCGAAGTAATAAAGGAATCAATGATCTGATCGAAAAACTGCATGTCGTTCAATGAATAAAAGGACCATAGGATGCTCCTCATCGAGCCCCTCCAATATTGTCGCATAGTTGGAAAAGTTACAATACGAAGTAACTTCCCCAAATGAGCTTTCATACTGTTGTCCAGGTGGTACTCCATCTTGCAAAAATAATAAATGTTAATACCATATACGAGAGACTATGGGATAAAACATAATATCTTAGAATTTAACCTATTAGATTATATGTTATTGTATGAAAGAAATAAATTCATTTCATCACACATTAAAAAGAAAAATGAAAATTAAAGTATAAAGTAAATTGAAATAGAAAGAAATAATTATAATTCAACTAAAAGCAAAAAAAAAATGAAAATGAAAAATAATTGATGGAAAAGAAATAAAATTAAGGAAAAAAGAAATTAAAAAATTATAAGATTGAAATTAAAAATTAAAAAATACATAAAAAAGGAAAAAAAAATAAATTTAAGTAAAAGCAACAAATGAAAATAAAAAATAATTGACGGTAAATAAATTAAATAAAAAAAAGAAATTAAGTAAAATCAAAAAATGAAAATGAAAAATAATTGATTGAAAAGAAAATAAATTAAGAAAAAAAGAAATTAAAAAATTATAGGGTTGAAATAAAAAAAAAAAAAAAAGAAACACACACAAACAAAAAGAAAAAAAAATAAATTAAAAAAAAAAAAAAGCAA
>CAIGRB010112125.1:6297-28540 GCA_903798255.1 Fraxinus quadrangulata
GCTATATTTAAAAAAAAAAAAAACTACTTTATTTGTTTTCGATCAAATTAAAGTTAGGAATAATTGAATCAGTTGTTAGATTGTAGTCATCGTGAAAACGATGTCCGGACACATATGTCCACTTTATTACTTGTTACGATCCCTTGAATGTTTGTCCACGTTCTTATTTATAAGAATCATAATTTAGGTTAAAAGCGTGTCCAAAGTTGGTTCCAAAAGAGTTTTAATCAAAAAAGGAAAACTGGGACGTTAGATGAAATTCTAGTCCGCATGCACGTGCCATATACTTTACCTCACATGCACTGCTATTAACTTCAGCTCACATGTTTGAAAAGGGTGGCTAGCGTGCATGCTCTCAAGTACGAGGAAAGTTGGATTTGCACAGTCGTCATTATTTTTGTCATAACTTTCTTTCTCGATATCCGATTGAGAAGATTCGAATTATGTTGGAAATCTAATTCAAAGGGATATAATTATTCTGGAAATATCACGTTTCCAATTAGAACATTTTATATGTGAAAATGAGTCTCAATCTGAGGCTAAAAATTTGAAACACAACTTGTGCAGCTAGAAAATTGATTTGTGAAAATATTTCGACTATATTTCACTTATTTGACTTCTAGTTGTATCCAATTGATTCTATATGATCTTCAATCATCATCTCTTGATCCGAATCAACTACTTGATATTGCACTTACGTCCTCAAAATTTTCTTCCATTTTTGTTCCTTTTGTCTAATTCCTTCAATTTGCATCGAATTTTACGTAACTAACTATATATATATATTTAATTAAGTCATAATTTATCCAAAAACCACAACAATTAATCTCATTTATCGGACCGATAAGTGTACAAAATATACTTAATCACCTCATCAACATCGTTCTATGCAAAATTAGTACACTCCACACCAACATCACTTCTCTAACAATGGATTACCCCACACAGCAACATTTCACTTAACCCAAAAGTCCATACATTATATAAATATTTATATCGGACTTGGAAAATATTGTTACGCCTCAATCGACGAGGCTCCAGCACCAACTACATGGCAGCCAGTTAGCAAGCTAATATAGCCTGCACTTCACGTTACCATCCTACCTGGCTTAGTTGAAACCATAGATTGAGGTAGTCAAAGTGATGCATCATCTCAAGTGATGTGCCCGTGAAGTCCAACCCTCCATGACCTAGGTGAGGCGGTATAACCTGCTGTAAAGTAAATCTGATGCGATTAGCTTCTTAATATGAGAAGGCATCTTTTACTCCACCTATTTCAAGTGATCTTTCGTAAAAAATTTATCTGTGATCGATTGATATGACTTCTTTGTAGCAGATACCTCATATTCAACTGTCAGTCTTCTTTTCAAAGATCAAATCTAGGATTTAGGATGATGATTTTTCAGCAACATTAAGTGCCCCTGAACCTAGGACTGGTGAAGTCACATCTATGATAAGGTGCCTCAACCGTTTGAAGGTAATGAAATTTTACACACTCCTTACTAATATTGCTCTCATTGTTCTCTCATAAACCCCCCGTGCATGTACACTAACGGCTCACGCCTTCCGTCCATCCCACACCAAAATATATCTATATGTGGACTGACTTGATCATTGAAATGCTCACGGACTTTCCCTCACCTCTAGCGAAAGTCACGTGTTTCAATGGTTTGTTCAAGTGTGCAGGGGTCATACGTGTGAATGTGAGTAGAGCAAGTGCAGGGCTAATACACGTGGACGTAAGTAGAGTCGGGATCTATTGGCCACATTATTCGCGCAGAAATCAAGGTCAACATTTTATATGTTTTGATCCATGTGTCTGTGGGTATGTAAATTACCATATCATAATATGTTTTGTATACAGTTTGATCAAGTTCAATTTTGCTATTTTGTTAGGTAATCCAGTATTTAAGAGCACAAACGAGGCAATGAAAGTTGGGCAAAAATAAAATAAAAATATTTTTAAATATCGAAGTTATTCAACGAAGTTATTTGGATGGGTTTTAATATATTTTCCAATTATAAAATTCAAAAAATTATTTCGTGATGTATTAAATCGTCCACCGCCACTTCCCCCAAATCCTACCTCCTCAAGTTGCAGAAACTACTAAAGTATTTATTTCCAAGGGGTCCAATTTTCGAAACCCTTTGACCCGACAAAATCAAAAAGATCCATTGGATAATTACTGTCTTTTAATTATGAAACCCATTAAATTATTAAAGAATCTATACGCTTTTACTTCACCAGGTAACGCAATCCTAAATGTCTATTTCGTTCGAGAACTACAAGAATGATCTACATTAGTGCATATATAATATAACGGTATATATAAAGAAATATTCTTTCTAGATAAGATTCAAATTCATCCCAAAGAAAAATAGAGCTTGATTAGATTATTTAGCCCATGTTTGAGCTCCACTAAAAATGAGATTTTGGGTGAAAATATATTTTTGAATAGTGATTTTTGAAAAATGTATAATTAAAAAATAAAGAAAATTTTTTAGTTTACATATAGTATTATTTTATGAAATAATGTGCGGTTGAAAATGAGTTTTGAAAAAAAATACATTTTTGATAAAATGGCGCCCACATAGGGGCTTAGTTTGGATTGAACTATAGTTTATTTGACACAGCTAGCGGCATTTTAATTAGCTCTTGTTTTATCCCAATTTTTAATGAAAAATGGATCTTATAATAGTGATATTTTGAATGTTTACTTAAAAGTTGGAAAAAAAATTACGTTTATGCATAAATTATTTTATTAAAAGAATGTATGGTAAAAAATGAATTTTTTTAAAAAATAGTTTAAAATAATAGGACTGAAATAGAGGTTTAGTTTAAAGAACAACATGAAGAAGATGTTTAAGATATATAGGGCCTCTTTGATAGGTCCTTTTTTTTTTCCCATGGAAAATGGAATTCCACTTTTGCCATGTTTGATAGCCAAAATTTTCAATGGAAAATATTTTCCTCCCACCCTCCACGTTATCCCTTTTTCCATGTTTTTATTGAATTGGTTTTCCCACCACTTTGGTGGGGAAATTGTTTCCAGCTTTTCTATTTTTTTNTTTTTTGGGCAATGAAAACAAATTATATGGACAATTATAAATAAAAAAAAAAATTCTTTTAATGGACAATTTTGAAGGAAAACAAAGTGAAACGAAAATCAAAAGATCCAAAATTTCAACATTTTTAAGTGAAAAATTATACCAATTGAACACAATTAATAGACAATTCTCAGAAAAATAATTATAAACAATTCAATTCCCTGTAATTCATTTTTTTTCCATCTAATTTCCACTCTTGCAATCAAACGGACTCTTAGAAAAAAGATGAGGCCTTTTAAAGTAAAAATTGGCCTTCACTCGTTTTGAAATATTTCTTTTAACGAAATATACGAATAAACATTTATAGTAACTTATGTCAAATCTCATACTACGAATGGATTCAAATTATAAGGATTTGTTGGTACATAGATACTAGTTAATATAATTTTTTATGCATATTAAACTCGAAACTTTAGTAATTTTGTGTTGTCCAATCTTTTTATAAACTCAAAATTATTCAAATGTCAAGCTAATGTTTCAATTATGGGTACTTCCATCTCGTGTTTTTGTACTTGGTCTAACCTTAATTTTAACATGTCATGATTTATTCAATTCAAAATAAAATTACTTTACAACAAGGGCGGAGCCACTTAAGGGCAAGGGGACCACCCAAAATTCTGTTTTTTTAAAAAAAAATAAATAAATAAAAAAGGAAAAAGAATCACTTATGAGATGGACTCAAAAAATTTCTCTCATTTCAATTTCAAATAGTAACCTATCTACGTAACCCACCATTTTTCTCTCTTTCTCCAATATCTTGCAAATCCAATTTTGATCTACGGAAATGTGAGGTCAACGAGTCAATCCGTTAGACTCTTCAACTGATTTATTTTTATCCCTTTTTGCAATTTTTCATTTTTTTGTGCTTTTAATTCAGTGATTGAAGAAAACAAAAAGGAAGACTTTATATGGAGAAGATTAAGGAAGTCACAATACAAACTTAGATGCTTAATATGATAATAGACTAGGCATTAAATTCCGAATCAAAATGTCTCAAAATTTCTCGAAGAAGAATGATGCATTGTTTTTGTAATTTTATTATGTTTTAATTAGCACGTTATTGTCAACGTAAGAATACAATTTGGTGTTTTTTGTATATATAATTTCACCATTTTCAACTAGAAAGCACAATCTCCACTCTTCTGTTTGTGTTGTCGTGTGTGTCAAGGAAGTATTTTCAAACAAGTAGATTATGTAGCAATGTTTTATGCATTTCCTTGAATTCATCATCATATTTTATGGAGCCCCTATTTGCTGAATGGATTACTATTTTTCTTTCCTCTTCTTCCCAGACGAAAAGGATTTTTAAACGGTTTGTTCACATTTAACCCAAAACATTTAGGAAACTTTATAAGCTAGTAGTAACGTAGCTAATTTCCCATGTGGAGGACTTGTTTTCTTTATCTAACACCACCCCCACGGACTTGTAGATTAAGAGAACAATTATATAATTTATAACCATTTTTGCTATATAATTTTTTGTCATATAATTTTTGTCCACCCAAATAAAATATCTTGACCCAAATATATTTTAATATAATTTATATTAAAATTTATTTAGGGCATATTTGATATAGATTATTTAAACATGGATTTTGTAAAATTGATATTTTTACAAGAAGCTTCACATAATAGTTAAGGTTACATGGAAAAATTATAAAATGTTAACGGAAGAACGAGGAGATTTTGAAAGGTTCGTTTTTTAAACAAGAAGTCAACTTTATAATTTTGGTAGTTGAGAAAGCATGTGAAATGTTATACAGCTAACTAAAATGAGAAAGAAAATTATAGATGTACGTCCACTAGTCGAGTGTATTAAATGAAAAGTAAGAGTTTAATTTCATAATAATGATATTAAAGAAGATGGAGATACCCTGTGGAACTATTACTAGTTTCTCAACTTTGATATGAAATGAAAAGAAAGTGTTGATAAAATCGAGTGATTAAATTGTTTGCAAAAGTAAATTTTAGTCATTAGATCAAAGCACATGTCGATTGATCATCAACGATCTCTACAAGGGATATGGATGTTAAGTTTGAATTTTGATTGATGATAGAGTCACATTTGAATCAATTTAAAATTGAACATTGTGACCCAATCAAAAGGGTGCATATTTATATACATCACAACCGCAAAACTCTCATCTTTTAAATCTAGCCTCTGTTTGGGCTCCACTAAAGTGAGATTTCGAATTTTTTTTTATTTTTAGAAATAATGATTTTTTGAAAAATATATGATTAAAAAAATAATACTGTTTAGTATCAGTAGTGTTAGAACACCAATTTAGGTGATTACACTTTATATACTCAATTAAATGAATAATTTGACTTTGTATTTAAATGAATATATTATTTAATGTAACGTAATTGCTACCAAAATTGGAGTTTAACGTTCGTGGTGATGAATGTCATTACTCGATTAAAAAATAAGAAATAATTTTGAGTTTACATGTACATTATTTTATGAAAGAACGTGCAATTAAAAATGAGTTTTTTTTTTTTTTTTTTAAATGGAGTCCAAACATGGAATTAAAAAGATGAATTTGCATTTCCCACTAAAATCTAACCGTTATGCAAAAAGAGAGAGGTGCCATTTCTTCCTTTTTGACTTTTGTTTTGTGCCACATATAGAGTGAGAAGGTGCTTGCCGATTAATTGAGAGCTAACGATACCCTAGCAATATTTGATTAAAGTCATGGGTCAATTTTGGAATATATAACACACACAGTCGATTGATGTTGACCATCAATGACTCTAACTATTGAAAAATAAATTTTTTGATTTTGTTGGCAAGTTGCCTTTAAAGAAACCAAAATTGAAGAAAAAAAATGGAGACTAGAAGGAAATAAAATTGGATGATCAAATCAGTTGTTGCAACATGGTCTGTTACTTTTTGTAACTGAAGCCGAAGGAGAATGATGGATAAAAAAAAAG
Source organism: Fraxinus quadrangulata (assembly GCA_903798255.1). Taxonomy (NCBI): domain Eukaryota; kingdom Viridiplantae; phylum Streptophyta; class Magnoliopsida; order Lamiales; family Oleaceae; genus Fraxinus; species Fraxinus quadrangulata. The sequence continues at coordinate 12,340 of CAIGRB010112125.1, forward strand.
TTAATATTCAACTTTAATTTTCATTTTAATGTTAATTACTCTATTAGCACGCGTTACCAAAGTTATTGTTCAATTCTGTCATGGATAGTAAAACATGAAGCATTGCTGACGTGTCTTAAATTATCTCATTAAAATTAACATTCAATTTTATGACTTGTGCTCAGATACTTTCTAAGATGAGTAGTGTTATTCATAATCAACAATTGTAATAGTCATCGTACGTGATATCTTATGTGATATAGGATTATTAAAAGTTATTAATTTTTTAAATTATTAAAATTACGACACTTAAGATGCCACGTATAATAACTATGTAGTTATTAACTATGAATAACATTTTTGCTCTAAAATTTATTTGACAATTTATTTTATGTGGCATACACGTTTACTCTTACACGTTAACTCCTAGGACTAGGATATTAATGAAGGCTAATAGAGTGACCAAAATTAAAAGAAAATTGAAACTGATAAATTAGCCATGGTTTGATGAACATTATTTTGATAAAATAAGTTTTGAATAATGATTTTTTTGTAGAATGTGTGTTAAAATAGTATGAATTTTTTTTGAATTTACGTGCTAAATAATTTATTTTGTAAATGTGGTTAAATATGGTTGTCAAATAGGGGCTTAAAAATAATGATCCAATTGAGATTTTTACGAAAACATAGTGGGGCAAATTGAAATAAAAATTAGGCAGGCAATTAAATTTAGCGCCTAATGTGCAAGTGGGACAAGATTTTCGATTCAGCCAAACTATTTGGCGGGTTTCACAACCAGAGCAGGTACAGCTCAACGGTACTCGTACAGAGCAATCAAAATGAATAATTGGCAAATTTAATCTGCGCTCACTTAACTTTCTGCAAATTTTTAGTTGAATCACTGAATTTTAATTAATTCAATTCAATCTCAATTTTCACAACTCTGTCAACAAAAATTACTTATTTAATAGTCACACTTTAATTAATCTTTCACGTAATCGTTGAATAACATGTCAACACTCACCTTTGAGCCACAATAAAGATACTATCATAATCTTCATTTCTATCTCTATTTTAGGGTGCTAGATTACAATGATTTGGAAGATACATTACGTTATGATTTCCAATTAAGCGATTTCAATTTGGGTGTGTTTGAATAAATTTATTTTCATAAAAAACGTCTTTTTTTTTTTTTTTACCAAAGTTCCTACTATTAGGGTGTTCAATTGAGACGAATTATAGTTTAATGACCCATCCGAGATTTGGTTGAAACCTCAATGACCACATGTAATATGTACCATATTTTATATCAAGGCATTGTTTGATTTTCATTTTTTTCAAAACATATTTTTTTTCTTTTTCGTTTCAATCATATATTTTTCATTAAAATAATTTAAAATGTAAATCAAAATTTTTTCATTTTTTTAAGCACAAATTCTATATCAATCAACTATTATAAAATACATTTTTAAAAACAGTTGCAAATATTAAAACCCTATTTTCATCTATAAAAGTCTCAACCCGTAAGTGCCTGCCTCTCGAACTTTGTGCTCTCATTTCAAGAATAAACCCCTCTCTATTTCTCTCACACACAGATACACATACACATTCTTTGTCCAAAACAAGACAGATAAAATGAATAGATACATCTATAGATGCATACGTATTTTTCTCCATTGAGTATTTATTTCACGCACAGAAGCAAAGAGACGTGTAGTCAGTATTCTCTTAAGTTTGTCTTTGTCAACCCATTTTTCTCAGAAAAGAAAAAAACCAATTTTCAGGCGGATTTGTTGCCATTTATAGAAAGAGAGTGATTTTTGAGGATTTTCTCACCAAAAAAATAGAAAAAATGGGAGAAAGAAGGAGGCTTTTGAGTTGCCTAATTTTTCTGGTTTTGAATATCGTATGTGAAGGCAAAGGGGTACACAGAAATGCCTATGCTACCATGATGTATATGGGTACTCCAAGAGACTATGAATTCTATATAGCGACACGTGTCATGCTCAGATCTCTCGTAAAGCTTAAGGTTGATGCTGATCTTGTTGTCATTGCCTCCATGGATGTACCCCTCCACTGGGTACAAGCCCTGTAAGTATTTATATTTATACCTCTTATAAAATTGAGATCTGCTTTCGGTACACTACAAATTCGATAGAAAGATAGTATTATTTTTCTTGATTCAGACCGAAAAAGGAGAAAAATTGAGTTTTCTGTTTGTGATTTTGGGTTGGTGATGACAGAGAGAAGCACTTTATTTTTGTGTTTATCTTTACTTTGCACTTGCGAGAATATGCTTTGGCTCTTTTTTTAATTTTTATTCTTTGTCCTGAAAAGAAAAGAAATCGATGAAATTGGATTGACCAATGGATCGATGCAATGCAATTTGGTTAAGGGCCCCACTTTGTGCAGATATTTGTCAACATGTTTTTAATTTTGACTTAATTATGAATTTTGAGTTAATTAAAAAGATTAATTTTGTCCAGTTTTAAAGGTTGTTCTAAACACAAGACAGAAGAATTGGGGTTTTGTCTTTGGTGTTTGCTGTGGTTTTCGCTCAAGTGAATATTTTAGAAATGTATGGTAATTGAATAGTAAAGGAGTTTCAAGATTTGATTACATAATGCGATGTCTTTTAAAACACAATCACCTTTTTTATGTATGATTTTGATGTACGAGTAGCAAAATCAATAGTAAAATAGATAAAATTATACTTCAGACAGCGTCGTGATAAGTAGGAACGTAGGAGGAAAGTCCTCCACCAACTCATTCCTGAGTTGTTCCAGTCAATAAAAGTATTGCCTTTCTGCCAATGGGCTGGTTATCTGACTATACCAATTTGGACCTTTTCTAACATATACACACAGATTTTTATTGTAGGAGAACTTTTTATTATTATTATTATTATTATTTTCGAAAACCCACATCTCCATTAATTCTCTTCTTAGCAGTTTTGACACCAATAGGGTGGCCTTTGCTAGAACTCATAAATAGAATTCTTATTTTGTTGTTTCTTTCCATCTACCCCCCCAAAAATAAAAAATAAAAAATAAAAAATGAAGGGGACGAGACTTGCGAGATCACCTTCATTAATGAGATAAAATTTGTGATTTAATAATTGATGGTGTGGGATATTCTATTGAGGATAATTTAAGATTCTTATAAAAAGTAATTTTGGACAGGTGATGTGTTGTCACTAATAATAAACAAGCGGGTTGATCATTTCATACATTACCACATAATTAACTATTGCCGGCATTTAAGCTGTCACTTTGTCAACTCTTATTTTTTATTACAATAATCTTTTGCATCTTCAGATTGTGGCATCATTTTTCATTTTTATTTTTTTTGTCCGCAAAAAAACTTAAGATGGGATGAAAAATGCTCTTAGAAGAAAAGGGGTGGGGGATTAGAATACATAGTTTAAATAAATAAGTCTCCCTTTTCTTTTTTATAGTACCGGGCTTCAGACAAGATAGTTTAGCCCCTGTTTGAGCTCATGTCCCTAAATATTCATTTTCTTTTCTAAATTTATTTTCACCCACTCCAGTAAAATAATTTTGCACGTAAACTAAATCTTTTTCATACTTTTTAATGACACATTCTCCGAAAAATAAATATTGTCTTAGAACATAAGATGTCTTTGAGTTCAAGTTTTTTAGTCACTCATTTAAGAAAACTGATGAATCCAGCCTACACGTGGAGCCGAGTACATAATTTCTACAAATAAGTTTATAATCCCTTATCAAACTTCTTGAGCTTTTAGATGAGGTTGTTGTACAGCGAGGTGAAGGGTTAAAGACTTAAAGGTGTTATTCTTTCTTTACTGAGGTATAAATTACTTTTATTCTTGGAAAGAACTTGTTGAAGTTGCTTTATCTATGAGCTAAAAGAATAATAAAGAGAAAAAAAAAAAAAAAGTCCTCTATCACTATATGGTGTTTGGTTATTGAATAAAGAACCTAAAATTAAAATTCCTTCTTGGTGACATGACATGGACTAGTTTATCCATAGTACAAAGAAACAAACAGCTAGTTATTTGAGAATTCACTTTCACATATAATCAATTTGGATGAGATCAGATAATGTTTTTAAATTCAGTCTTCAACACGTTCCTTCACGTGCAGGCCGGATTCATTATTCAACAAGGCTTGGCATGTGTACAATATTCATAAATGGATGGTAGCGACTTGAACTTAGTTTTTTGCCTACTTTGATACTATGTTGATCCATCAAGTCTGAAAGCTTAAGCTAGTACCGAGGGGACACAATTATTTCCATAAAATCAGTCTTCAATAATAGATTGATATCTAGTTTATTAGTATATATTGTGTGTCAGCGTCTGTATCTATACATCACGCTTTGGAATTCTGAAATCAATATGAGAAAATGAATTAATGAGTTCTCTTTTTCGTGGTCCAGCGAACAGGAAGATGGTGCACAGGTCATGAGAGTCGAAAATCTGAACAATCCTTACAGAAGTCAGTCGAACTTTGATTGGAGATTCAAGCTAACACTGAACAAACTTTATGCATGGAACCTAGTGGACTACGACAGGGTGGTCATGCTTGACGCCGATAACCTCTTCCTCAGAAACACTGATGAGTTGTTCCAGTGTGGTCAGTTCTGTGCAGTATTTATCAATCCCTGCATCTTTCACACTGGCCTCTTTGTGTTGCAGGTAAAAATACTGACAAATATGTGTTTCCCTCAATGTTTCCTTGTTTCTTGGAGCACGGCTGTTATATACTGGGCAATTTTGAGCACACAAATTGGTGCAGCATCTATCATTGTTTTTGTTTGTAATTTTTTAGTCAAAACCAAATGCTATGATTAATGATCGAGATAAAAGGTTATTACAAGTCCATTAAGGCCCTCTGTTGCATTTGTTACATACGTTCTCTAAAATCCTTATGAATCTTAAATTGCAGCCATCAAAAGCAGTATTTAATGACATGATTCATGAACTGGAGGTCCAGAGAAGTAACCCTGATGGCGCGGACCAAGGGTTCATTGGAAGCTACTTCCCTGATTTACTCGATCGACCCATGTTTCATCCTCCTTCAAATGGTACAAAGCTTGATGGAGCATATAGACTTCCTCTAGGCTATCAAATGGATGCTTCTTACTATTGTAAGTAAATAACAACTCAGATGTTTCAGCAAAATTTAAAAGCCGATGTTCTTATTTCTCACCATATTAAATATCTATTTGGCATAGATCTCAGACTTCGGTGGAGTGTTCCTTGTGGACCAAACAGTGTTATTACTTTCCCCGGTGCCCCTTGGTTAAAACCCTGGTATTGGTGGTCATGGCCCGTCCTCCCACTCGGCATCCAGTGGCATGATCAACGGCGTCAAACTCTTGGGTAAAGTTCTTAAGCCAAATTTGTACAAGTTCTGAAGTCAACCTTATATTTCATCTCTTTTCGTGATTTTAATGTTTCATTATTTTTTTGTTACTCTTGTTACCCACTTCTCAAGTGTTCTAAGAAATCTGTGACTTGCTTGTTAACAGGTATAGTGCAGAGCTGCCACTTGTATTAATTGAGGCTGTATTTTACCTAGGAATAATGGCTGTGGCGCGTCTAGCACGGCCCGACTTATCCAAATTATGCTATCGCCGAGAAGAGAAAAGTATTTTCTTCATGCAGACTGGCATCAAATTGATTGCTATATGGTCCATTCTTGCTGCCTACATAGTCCCATTCTTTCTCGTTCCCCACACCGTTCATCCACTCATAGGGTGGGGTCTCTACTTGCTGGGGGCCTTATCGCTTTCGTGCATAGCAGTTAATGCTTTTCTTCTACCAATTCTACCCATTTTAACACCATGGCTCGGAATCTTTGGGGCCCTTTTGGTAATGGCTTGTCCTTGGTACTCAAATGGCGTTGTACGGGCACTTGCGACTTTTGCCTATGCATTCTGCTGTTCGCCTGTTCTGTGGATGGCATTCGTTAAAATTATGTCATGCCTTCAAGTTTCACTTGAAAGGGAAGCATTCTTGCCTAGATTGGGGGAAAATTCGTCGCCCTCAGGGTTCAACAAGTTGTATTGAGAATCAGCCTCTGCTCATTGTATGATTGTGATTGCACTACAGATTTGTGGAGCAAATATCCTTATCTTGTAGCTGCATATTCCCAGCTTGAGATAAGAGGAGACTGTAAACATTTAGTGCCAGCCTTCTGCTTCTTGAATCCGCTGTATGCATATGTACACAGAAGCAGAAGGGGTTCATTGACTTTGTTCTCGCATCATCTACTGAATGCAGAATTTATCGAGTACTAATGATTTATTGATTCTCATCATTGAAATTGTTAAAGAACTTAACTCACATGTTACGTGATCATTTGATTTCTTGCAAGTGTATGATATCGCAAACAAGTAATAAAGTAATGAATAAAGTATCTTTCCCACGAAGATTATGTACTTAATCTAGTATTAATTAATGTTAACTTTAATCTAATAACAAATTTTGTTGAAGAATTTATGCCAAGTTAACTAATTAAACTAATTATTCTATTGAACAATTTATTAAGTTTTTGTAAATTTCGATGTGATTCTATTAAGACCATGAAACCCCTTTATCAATAACTTGACAATACATGCACATTTTTGTTGATTAATGCTTCTAAATTAATTAAAAGCATCCATCAATATCAATTGAATCTATTCTTTTATGTGACATTCTTATATTTTTATGAAAAATGCGAACATTAAACCATGCATTAAAAACGCTAGAACATCAATAAAAATCATGCAAAGTATAGCGGTATAGCTCTATCTCCTATTGGATTTTACAATAATTGTTATAAAGTACTATCTATCCTATTGTTTTTCTCAGAATCAATCAAATTCACAATCAACCCAATTAGTGATCAAATAATTGAAAAGTCATTAAATTCTATAACAATCATTCAAGAATAAACACATATTGAATATCAAATTATCGAATTTATATTAAAATATAATAATAAGGGTTCATGAATGTCTTAATAATTAAAACCCTAGCCTAACATTACAAAATTACAAGAAAGCATGTTTAATTGGAAGAACATAACCCAGATTTTAGATTGATGAAGGAGAAGAAGATAGATCTTGAAATCTTGAATCTTTTCAATGATTTCTTGATGAACCTACAATATATCTTTTGATTGTCTCTCCAAAAATCAAGGTTGAAATTACAATTTTTTGAAAACTTGTAATTGTTATTTAATTTTCATAAGAACAATGGATTGACATCTTTTTGATGATGTTAATTAATGAATTTTGGTGTATGAGATGTAGATGAGAGGTTTTCTAATGTATTCTACCATTAGGTACCAAAAATTAGGTTGAAGATAACGACCAAATTGGTTTTCAAAAGAGTTGAAATTGAATAAGGAAAGTTGCCAGTAGTTTTGTAATAACTTTCTCTTTCGATATTCAATTAAGACGATTTAAAATATGTGGGAAAGCTAACTCAAATGGATATGACTTTGCTACAAGTAGAATATTTTCAATTCGAATGTTTATTATGCCAAAAATGGGTTTCAATCTTTGACTAAAAATCTGAAATATAACTTATGCGATTGAAAATTAATTTGTGAAAATATTTTGATCATATTTCATTCATTTTTTTACTTCTAATTATATCCAATTGGCTCCTAGCAATCTTCAAAGTATCTTATCGTGGTATGAGTTAACTATTGAATTTTTGTAATTTGGTCATCAAACTTTGGATTTCGCCATTTTTCGCTCATTTCTTATAATTTCAATTCCATCCATCGAGTTTCTCATAATAAACGAAATATACAAATGATTAGACTATTTATCAAAAGAACAATGAAATGTCAATATTTTAACACACGTATAAGTGTATAAAATATACTTATCAAATGCTCCTAAACTTAAACGTATGTTTGTCCACAAATAAAACTATAACATAACTTAACAAACAAATAAATAAATATGCAACAAAATTTTAATTAGATAACCTGCCATTTTGTCTCAAGATTGAAATTATTGTATTAAATTTATAAACGGTTTCACGATCACAATATCAAATTTAATATCTGCTTCTCCAATGCAAAACTGATGTGTACGTGTGTGTGTGTGTGTGTGTGTGTGTGTGTGTGTGAAGCATTAAGTCAAACATCATAAATTAACAAGTTGGTTCAATTTCCAACCCTTGATGGTCAATTTTTTCCTTTCATCATTCGTTTCACATACCTTTCAAACTTGTTCTTTTTTACTCTTTTTCCATTATGTGATCTAATTTTGAATTTTTATACTAATTCCTCACTTTCTATAGTTTAGATGGATCTTACTAATTGCAAATCAATACTTCAACAAATAAGAATTCTCCAAATTTTGATTGCTTTAACCTCCAAGACTCAACTAGGTTAATAATCTATTGTCAAAGATCTAATTCTCTCAAATAAGTGTTTGATATAATCAAAGCATGTTGTATGTCTTTTATTTCATGCACCTACTTTTTTAGATTTGATTTTTTTATCACTTTCACTTATATTATGTGCGGACTTCTCTCTATTAAACTTTCTAAATAACTTTTATAACGAGTTTAAATCGATGATTCGTAACTTAGATGACCATAAGGTACTAGGTTTTAAATACCCTTATAGACTTAATCACTCGAGTCTAAAGGCTACGAAGGGACGTTTCACATAAGATAGCTCTTTTTTTTTTTTATGCAATAATTAGTGCAATGTTTCTTCTTAAACACTCATTCTCAAAAATTGACCCCCTAACTTAATATTTTGACCTATATTTTTATTTTGTAAGCCTTAGACAATCCACACAAGAATTTACATACATGAAATTCCCATTCATATTAATATCTTCCTGCAATAGTTCAATCAACCCCAAATTATGCTAAATTTGGTCTAAACATTGTATGATGTAGTAATTATTTTTTGGATTCAGCATCGAAATTCTACTATTTCAACTTATTAAACATATGAATCAACTCATTACATGCAACATATCCACAGTTTATAAATCAACATATATATAATATATTAAATATCACTTCAAGTGGGAATAATTTTTTTAATGATTTTAACCCCACTACAATTCAATTATATCAATAATACCCTACTTTTTATTTTTCAAGATGTAGTAAATATTACAAAATCCTTGTCATGTATTAATTTCGTATTATTAATTCTTAATTAATTAACATTCATATTGAAATTACGCAATTTACTAACTAAGTTTGACTTCACGTGCGGAATAGTACTAATTAAAGCAACAAGTCACTTTTAATTAGTTTATAGATGGTTAAGTATAAAATCCAATTTCCCTAAGTTGAATTACCGCAGTTGCAATATTTGAAAAGCAATAAAGAACACACAGTTTGATGACGGAGAAACCCAACTGGGTAAAAACTTCGAGACCAAACCAGTTACCTCCACTATAGACAATGTGGATTACAGTTCAATTTCAAACTAGTTCCACTAGCTGTTGTAAACCCTGCTACTCCAAGATTTGCTGCTCATTCCAGCTTTGCGATCTGCTATCGTAGATACTGACCAGACAACGCCACGACCTCCTGATCTACCTCATATAGCTTTCAAGTTCTGTTGTACTTACAGACTCACAAATTTCTACCAAGATATGATGTCTCAGTCTCACGATCTTCTACGCACGTCTCTTCCAAGTGGATACCCAGGAATCACATATTCATATTCTTCTTCCTGCGCTTGATCATTTCCTTAAAGTCTTAAGGAAGCCATGTGTTTTGGATTAACGAACCTTAATATTTCCCAAAACTCGGTTGCCGGATCACAAGAATGATGTGGATGGATCAATCAATGAATTGCCTCTTGGATCTCTCAAACAATGATATGAAAGTGTTTTGCAATTGTAGCACAATGAAGCAACCTCAAATTTTTGTGCAAGGACATCTGTATTTATAGTTGGAGGTATATGAATAGTATGGGTCGTGTAAAACTCTCCAAAAACAGTAATTAGGGTTTTTCGGAATGACTCGTCGCTCCAGCGAGAAGCTAGTGACAGGCGAGTGACACACTGTCACTCGAGCGAGAGCTCAACGACAGGCGGGCGACAGACATTCTCGCTCGAGCGACAGGCGGGCGATAAACATTCAATTTTTGTCGCTCGAGCAGTGTCCAGGCGATAGGCTAGCGAAAATGTGACGTCGTGTTTCTCCTCTTTTCATGTTCGGACCTAGACCTCATAACCCAATTTATATAAATTGCACCCTAGGTCATTGACTTTTACAACACATTACAAATTAGTCTTTTTGTCCAGAAAATCGCCAACACTAAAAACCTAACACATATTAATCTAGACTCAATGAATCTTAACTTGATAATCTTGATCTACATGAATCTAGAGTTATTATAGATTAATTTATTTCTATTTATATATCTAGAAATTCTAATGGAGTGTTTAAATTCATGTATTAACAATTCATTCTTATGCACCAAATGTAGTATAAAAATGTTACTCATTTGTAATATTTCATCATCACAAAAAAATTTGAATTATAAAAGCTGAATTTTGAGAGTATAATTCTATTCTCTTAAATTCATATCCTAAATTTTATTTTCATTAATTTGTTTGAGATTTATCAAGTCCTCCCAACAAATTGGTATCAAATTTTACTTTTACATTACTTAAAAGTATTTCAGAATAACATACAATGTACGTTCAAGTTTTACTAGTAATTTCAAATATATTCATCATTGTCAGCTGGCTATCTAATTCATACAAACACACAATAAACTAGAAAATCTTTTTGAATTTCTTTTTTTTTTTTAAATTCAATCTTTTTCTTATATAATAAAGCTATAAGCATACAATCACACATAAATGATAAAACTAAATACTTAATATTTTTTCCAACCCAAACTTAAGGTAGATGTCATCAATATCTTGAAGTATAATCTTGCAACATAAAAGGATGGCGAAAGAAAGAAAGAAAAGGCACTCCTTGAATTTTTGTCAGATATTGGCAGTAAGCTTTTTGGATTATTCCATTTCATGTTTAAGCTTATTAAGCTTCCTCCCATTTGACATCTCTGTACCTTTGACAAATGAAAACAAATATAAAAGTCAATAAATAGTTTAAAACCTATAATGTGGTGTATGATGATCAATTTTTTTACGCCCATAGAGATTTGAAAAATGTGCCACATTCTTTTTCTATTATTTTTGACTAAAAGAGTTTATTTTCTTGCTGTAAGCTTAAAATAAACATGATGACCCTTTTAACTAAGAAAAAATATGCCTAAAAACAAATACAAGATAATAACTATATGCAATACAAATACATAAAACAAAATAAAATAAAAGGGTATGAAAATGGGTTGCCTCCCAATAAACGCTTAATTTTGAACTTCTCTCGCTCATCGTCTTTTCTCAAGGTCAGTTCGCCTACTTCAAAATCCATGATAGCTTGACTTTTGATAGGGAAGATCGACTCAAGATTAGTAGTGATGTATCCCATGGTTCTATGTCTAAGCCAAAGAAGTCTACTAAGAATATGAACTTGTCCATTTTAATGAGCACGTTCTCAACCACTTCTCAATGGTATTTGATTGATCTATCCACCAGTAGAAGGGTGATAGTTGTGTCACGCAGCTCTTCTAAACCTAAATTCCTATAGATAGAAAAAAATGCATTAAATTTATACTTGCTCCAAAATCATATAAACAGCTGAAAGTAGAATCATTTCCTATTGAGCAAGGTATGTTGAAACTCACTAGGTCTTTTAGTTTAGGCAGTAATTTGTTTTATAAGATGACACTACACTTCTCATTTAGTTTGATGGTCTCAAATTCAGGAAGCTTTTTTTTATAAGATCTCATTTAAAAAATTTATATAGCTCGGTATTTGTGATATGGCTTCAAGTAACAAGATGTTGATATGAAGCTTTCTAAATATGTCCAGGAACTTTGCAAATTGTTTTTCAAGTTTCTTATTTTGCAGTCTTTCAGAAAATGGGACAAAAGGTAAATTTGTTTCGATAGGAACATTTACTTTAACCTGTAGACTATCTGAATTCTGATCTGAATTTATTTTTGCTAATTTTTACACCACTCTCTGTGCTCCTCATCTGTGGAATGTACATTTTCATTCACTACTACCTATCTCTTAGCTATAATTTCTGGAAGTTGAACCCTATTGCAAGTAGTAATTGCCTCAATTTGCTCGTTTTTCACAACACTCACTGTCATTACTCAATATTTGAGATTCGTCTCAGTATCACTTAGCAGAGTTCCAAGATATCTTTCTAAATGTGCCTTTGCAATTTGTCCCATATGATTTTCCAAATTCTGTATAAAAGACCCTTAAATCTAAAAAATTTTCTTAGTATGTTACATGATTTGGTTGATGCTTTAGCTATTTTACTCAATACTTCAATTGATGTGCTACCAATTTATTGAACGCTTCTTCCCAAGAAGGTTTCTTTTCTAGCTGTTGAAAACCTAGTGGTACATTATGATATGGTACACCTTGAGAAGACTGATTATTACTCCACGAGAAATTGAAATGATTTCTCCAGCCAGGATTTTATATGTTGGAATGTGTATTATTCTGCTGCCTTGGGTAATTCTGTATATAATTTACCTATTTAGTTGATTTGAAAAAGGGGCTTCCCACATTACAATCCACACTTTCATGATTTCCACCGTAATGATTGCATCTAAGGTTAGTTGATTGGACTGCATTCACTATTTGATTTGTTTCCTAACTACCTACCTTTTCAGTTAGTGCTGCTAGCTATGCTGAAATAGCTATCAATGTGTCCACCTCATTTTCCACTTGATCTCTCAGTTGAACATAATGCACCAGTGTATGCCAGATCCTTCATTATCTGATAAACTTGATCTGCAGTCCTTTTTATAATTAATCCATTACAAGCGGAGTCAACGTTAGCCCTACTTTTTAGATTTAACTCAATGTAGAAATACTAAACTTGGAGCCATTTTTGCAACCCATGTTGTGGATATTGACGAAGCAGACCTTTGTATTTTTCCCACACCTCATAATAGCACTCCGAATCAAGCTGTGAAAATATAGTGATCTCATCTCTCTACTGACAATTTTTTTGGTAGACAATATTTATTCAAGAACTTTTGCTTAAACTGTCCTAAGTAGTGATGTTGTGAGGTGGGAATGTGTCCAACCCATTCCCTAACTGAATCTTTCAATGTGTAAGGAAAGAGCCTAAGTCGAATTGCATCACTGGAAATTCATGAACATTCAATTGTTGTACAAATGTCCACAAATGTCGATATATGAGCATTTGGATTGTTTGTTGGCTTCCCAAAGAACTGCAATGCATTCTAGAACATATTTATTACGTTTGTTCTCAAATGAAAATTAGCTTGCCCAAATGTTGGGTAAGTTATGCTGGATCTACTTTCTACCACATGTTAAAACATGTATTCCCCCATCAATTTCTCATTTTCATTAACCGTAGCTACAATTAGATGTGCTGCATTTATATTCAACTCAACATCCACTTTATTTTGTATATTTTTTTACCATTGATTCTATTTGCTATTTTTGTTGTGCTTCTATATGTTCTTTTCTTCTAAGGTTGAATGTTCGTTCGATTTCAGAATCAAATTTAGCAAGATCACCGTACTTCGAATTCTGTATGCAAGATTCTGAAAAGAAAGAGAAAAATACTTTAATATTTTTCTAATAAATATTTAAAAACTAACAAAGTAGTAAAAATTCAAATTAAAGCTAAAATAAATTAAAACTAATTAAATACTATAATACTCGACAACAATGCCAAAAATTTGATCGTTTGATTTCTCACAAGTATACGGTATCGTGAACACGTAATAAATTGATGAATAAAATATCATTCACACGAGGACTATGTACATAATCTAGTATCAATTAATGTTAAATTTAATCGAATAGAAAATTTTGTTGAATAATTTATGCTAAAATTAGCTAATTAAACTAATTATTCTATTCAACAATTTATAAAGCTTATGTAAATTTTGATGTGATATTAATAAGATCTTGGATCTTCCTTATTAATCCATTTTAATGCAAATCAAAAACATGACAATATGTGCACATTTTTGTCGATCAATGTTTCTAACTTAATTAAAAGCATTCATTAATGTCAATTAAATCTATTCTCTCATGTGTCATTCATATATCTCTATGAAAGTTCTAAACATGAAATCATGCATTAAAAACACTAGAATATATATAGAAATCTACAAAGTATATCGGTATATCTCTATCCCATATCGGACTTTACAATATTTGTTATAAAGTGCTATATATCCAATTGTTTCTCATGCAATCAATCAAATTAGTGATCAAGCAATTGAAAAGTCATTAAATTCTATAACAATCATCTAAGAATAAACATATATTGAATGCCAAATTGTCGACTTTATATTAAAATATCATAAAAAGGATTCATCAATATCTTAGTAATTAAAACCCTATCCTAGCATTACAAAATCACAATAAAACATGTTTAATTGGAAGAACATAACTCGAATTTTAGATTGATTAAGCAGAAGAAGATGAATCATGAAAATCTTGAATTTTTTCAATAGTTTCTTGATAAATCTCTAATATATCTTCTTGTTGTCTCTCCAAAAATCAAGGTTGAAACTTCAATTTTTTGAAAACTTGTATTATCACTTTAATTCTCACAAAAACAATGGACTTGCATCTCATTGATGATGTTAATTGATGAATTTTGGTGTATGAGATTTATATGAGAGGTTTTTCTAATGTATTTTGCAGTAAGGTATTTATAGGAGTTGAAAACTGTTTGAAAATCACGCCCAAATTGATTTCCAAAATAGTTTCAATCGAATAAGGAAAGTTGTCTTAGCGCGCATATTTTCGTCTTTGCACAGCTATTGACAGTTTTGTCATAACTTTTTCTTCCGATATTTGATTTAGGCGATTTAAAATGCATTATAAAGCAAACTCAAATGGCTACAACCTTGCCAGATATAGAATATTTCTAATTTGAACGTTTACTATGCTAAAAATGGGTCTTAATTTTCCACTAAAAACTTGAAATATAATTTGTGCGATTGAAAATTAAATTGTGAAAATACATTGATCATATTTCATTCATTTTTTACTTCTAATTGCATCAAATTGACTCTTAGAAATATCTAAAGTATGGTCTTGTGGTCCGAATCAACTATTGAATTTTTACAATTCGGTCCTCAAACTTTGGACTTCGTCCTTTTTCGCCTTTTTCGCTCCTTTCGTCTAATTTCAAGTCCAATCATCGGGTTTCTCCTAAAATCGAAATATACACAAGATTATGCTATAATTTATCAAAATTACAATGAAATGTCAATATTTTAAAACTTGAATAAGTGTATCATTAAGAATTACAAAAATGTTTTTCGACTCATTAGTGCACTAAAGTTACTGTAACTTCAGAAACCATCCCTTGAGAATTGTCTATTTATATTTGATATCAGTTATTTCCAACTCAAATTGGTTGATTGGGTTTTTTACTTTTTACTAAAATTACTAAAATAAAGTTTTTAAATTGTTTTGTCAATTTTAGAGAGAGAGAGAGAGAGAGAGAGAGAGAGAGAGAGAGAGAATTAAAGTTTACGAGGGCACTAGAACTCCAATTCCACCCATATTTTTCACTTTAATTCTCGTATTCATAAAATTTAAAGTATTGATTTATATTGAAAACCAATATTCTTAATTTATTTAATAATCTTTTTTCTATTAGAGTTAGAATTATATCAACTTGTGATCATAGGGGTATTAGGTCTACATTACAACCTATATTCGATTTCTCAGAAATAATGTACGTGGTAAATCATTTGAACAGTGATTGAACATTCTAAAGTGTTAAACAAAATAATTGCTCAAAACAATTTCATACTTAATAAATGGGAAAAACATAAATAGACAAAACAAGATTTATATTGTAGACCTAGATAGTTAACACATAGGCAATCATAGTTGAGAATATGAACACATTTATAAAGAACTAAACCCATGGCGACATCCCTAGGTGTAGCCTTAATCTCATCGTACCAATCTCCGGTGGGACTCACATTACCACCCATGCCTTGGGGTTAGAGCCAGGGTCCCAATTAGTGTAGAGGTGCCTCGAGATTTGAGCCAGTCATACATGCATCTTGAAGTGCCATTTATTTCTGAGTTTTGCTTAGGGTACATGGTGGGGATTCAAAACCCCCACCGATACCTCACAATA
>CAIGRB010112127.1:12343-29288 GCA_903798255.1 Fraxinus quadrangulata
TGACTCTCTATTTTTAAAGAGCATATTCTATCATTTGAAGAGTATCTATAAATTTAGAGAGTTAAAATTTTGAAGTACTTTAACAGACTCTTTATATTTAACACTTATTTTACTACTTTCAAAAAATATTTATTATTTTTGTTTATCTTTTATTTTAATTATTTACTTTTCTTTAAATTACTTTATTGTTTTCCTATATTTAAAATTGAAACACTTTATATGCATTTAATTATAGAGAGTGAGTTTGGCTCTCCAACACTCTCTAAATTAAAATGTTAATTTAAAGAGTCTCTTAGAGTATGATTTTAAATATTGACTCTTTAAAATAAAGAGTATCTCATATTTAAAGAATCTATTGAAGATACTCTTAAGTGACTTCATAGAAACTAACGTGATGCCATGATAGATTGAAACAAAGTCCATGTTTAGCCCTTATTTTTTAAAATTTAGTTTCTCCAACTTATTTTTAACCTCACATTCTTCTAATAAAAGAATTTTACAAGTGGACCCAAGTTTTTCCTACTTTTTAGCTACACATTCTTTTAAAAAAATATATATAATTAATTTTCAATCCGACATCTTATGAGTCTGACACGACCATTTAACAATAAAATAAGCGTATTCCATTAACATGGGTGCGTACTTTTGAAGTGTTGGAAACCCATAGTGAAATTTGCCGTTTTTAATAGTTTGAGATGAATATGGAGGGATATGAAAATAAGAAATATAATTTAGGAGTCTCGTCTAAGAATTTTTGTATGTTTGAGATGAAAAATGCAGAAGTAATTTTATTAAAGTACATTTGAAATCTTACAATGTGTAAGATTTCAAATGTACTTTAATAAAATTACTTCTGCATTTTTCATCTCAAACATACAAAAATTCTTAGACGAGACTCCTAAATTATATTTCTTATTTTCATATCCCTCCATATTCATCTCAAACTATTAAAAACGGCAAATTTCACTATGGGTTTCCAACACTTCAAAAGTATGCACCCATGTTAATGGAATACGCTTATTTTATTGTTAAATGGTCGTGTCAGACTCATAAGATGTCGGATTGAAAATTAATTATATATATTTTTTTAAAAGAATGTGTAGCTAAAAAGTAGGAAAAACTTGGGTCCACTTGTAAAATTCTTTTATTAGAAGAATGTGAGGTTAAAAATAAGTTGGAGAAACTAAATTTTAAAAAATAAGGGCTAAACATGGACTTTGTTTCAATCTATCATGGCATCACGTTAGTTTCTATGAAGTCACTTAAGAGTATCTTCAATAGATTCTTTAAATATGAGATACTCTTTATTTTAAAAAGTCAATATTTAAAATCATACTCTAAGAGACTCTTTAAATTAACATTTTAATTTAGAGAGTGTTGGAGAGCCAAACTCACTCTCTATAATTAAATGCATTTAAAGTGTTTCAATTTTAAATATAGGAAAACAATAAAGTAATTTAAAGAAAAGTAAATAATTAAAATAAAAGATAAACAAAAATAATAAATATTTTTTGAAAGTAGTAAAATAAGTGTTAAATATAAAGAGTCTGTTAAAGTACTTCAAAATTTTAACTCTCTAAATTTATAGATACTCTTCAAATGATAGAATATGCTCTTTAAAAATAGAGAGTCAATTAGAGATGCTCTAACGTAGTAAAAAAAAAAAAAGAACAAAAAAAAAAGTGAAAATTACACAAAACCCTACTTTTCAAGATCCATATTCAAAAATCAAATCTCAAGTTTCATTTTTCAAAAATCAAATATAAAATTTTACTTTCACTTTTCAAAAATCAGATATTTTATTTTTAAATATTAAATATTAATTATACAATTTTCATCCCAAACCCTAATCAATTTCATTCCAAACCTAATTTTTCACTTCTTCACACTCTCTCCTCTATCTGTCTTCTCACTCTCTATCTTCTCCAATATTAATTATTTAATTTTCATCCGAAAACCCTAATCAATTTCATCCCAAACTGGCAAACCCTAAAATTTTCCAAATCCTTCTTTCTTCTCTTCGTCTCCTCCTCTTCTCGTTGTTTCTTCTCTCTTCTCCTCCCACTCTCTCCTCCTCACTCTCTCTTCTATCTTCTCTTCTCACTCTCTCATCCTCTTCACCGGCTTCATCGACAGAAGCGACGAACTGAATGTCATCGTGTGCAACATCAAATCGTCGCTGCCGCATAGATCGACGAGCGCGGTCATCGCGCGGACTGTGTCGCACAGCAACGCTCAGTGGCGGTGGTAGTTCACGACAGCATCTAGCTGTGAAATGATGGGGGGTTTGGCCGGACCTGGTGGCGATCTGCAGTAGCGACGATCTGCCCGTGAATGATGGGGGTTTGGCCGAATCTGGTGGCACCGCGATGGTAAGAAGGTGTTGGGGAGGGCGGTGGTGCGGTGGTTAGGTGAGTTTTGCGACGTTGTGGGTGTGGCGGTGGTGGTTCTATGATACCGTTGGTGGGGTGGTAGTGCGGTGAGTTCTGTGATGTTGTGGGTGTAGCGGTGGTGGTTCGACGCGTGGTTCACGGTAGCAGTCTGGCCGTGAAATGATGGGCGTTTGGCCGGAGCCGGTGAGTGTATTGGTGTCCCTATTATGCTAGAAAAGTTTGCATTCATGTTATTTTGTTGGGTTGTGGTGGTGGTGGCGACGTTGTTAGGCTGTGTTTGGTGGTATGGTAGTGGTGTGACGACGATGGCAAAGGTGGTGGCGGTTCTGACGGCGACGGTGGTGGTGGTGGTGGTGGATGGAGTGATGAGGTGATGGTCACACGTTTTGGTGATGGTCACAGATTCTTTGGTCGTTTGTGACCATTAAATTGGTTAATCTGTAACTGATAAACAATATGTAACGAATGAAAAATATAAATTGTGACTAAGAAATAATATGTGACCTAAAAAATTGTTAATTTGTGATCGATAATTTGTGACTGTCTACTAAGTTGTAACTTATAATATTTATGATTTGTGACCGATGAATAAGTTGTGACGTATAAATTTTTTTATTTGTGACCAATGAACAAATTGTGACTTATAAAATTTCTGAATTGTGACCGTAAAATAATTTGTGACGTATAAAATTTGTTATTTGTGACCGTAAAATAATTTGTAACTTAAAATATTTTTGATTTATGACCGATAAACAAATTGTGACATATAAAAATTTTAAATTTGACCGTAAAATAATTTGTGATTTGTGACATGTTATATAGAATTTGTTACCATATGGAATTGTAACCTTTGAAATTTTAAACCTTAAAAAATCTGAAATTTGAAACTTTAAACCTTATCTTTTAAATTTGAAATTGATGAAACTTAAAAACTCTTAAAAATGAAATTTTCCCAAAAAAAAAAAAAATGTCTGTTAATTGAGGATTTCAGCGCAATAAATGATAGGTTAGAAACAAGTGGCTCACCTACAAAATGTCGGAAATGAAAGAATGGAAAATCCCTCATTAAATTGACAACAATTTTAAAGTGATGTAATTTTTCATTTCCTCGAATCTAAATTGGTCATTTTCCATTCTCTTATTTATAGTTTTCTTTCATTTTTTTTTATTTTTTATTTTTAATATTGAATAGAATATAATGTTCTATAAATTTGAAAACAAGTATATTCCCATGCATGCAGCATATGAATTGGGATAATGAAAGGCCAAAATTAAGGCACAGAGGGAGGGAGATTCGGGTTGTTGCCATTGATATATAATGAGAAAAGGAGATTTCACAACCAATATATTCTCAATTCATCTCTCCTCTTTCCTTCTCTCTGTCTTTCCTCTCTCTCAGCATGTGAAAATTTTGCAATTTTCACTGTATGTATTGGTTCCTGATACATCTGGTAATTCTGCTCTCTCTCTGAGGAACCATGGAATTTATCCCAGAATCTGTGGCTTCGGCTTCTCCACGGTATTCGATCTTTTTTTCTCGTTCTTGTTTGTGGTAATCTTGTTCTGGATTTTGGTAGTCTTTTTGTTTGTGGTAATCTTGTTCTGGATTTTGGTAGTCTTTTTGAAGAAATCTATTCGTTTTTGTTTGTGGGATTTGGTAATTTTTCATATGTTTCGATTATTGATTCATGGTAAATGTTTACTTATTTGTTATATCATAACATCAATTCTATTAGCCTTGGAATTGGATTTGGTTGTACTCATGTAGTCGACTAGAAATTGATTGGTGTATTGACCATAATTCGATCCCACGCTTACCCTTGGTTTGTGGTTTAATTGGGTACTCTACCTTACAAGCCGATTTTAAGGGTGAATTTTACCTAATGCGGACACTCTTTTCGGGATGAGCTTGGTTATAGACGAGCCACGATCCAGGGAGGCTTCTTTAAGTAGAAAACTGGTTTCGTGAAGTAACCTAGAGAATATGGGTCATTGTGGAAGTTGGCTAATGAAATGTTATAACCCTCATTGCATCGCTAGGAGCCTAGGAAGTAGTCTTAGTATGTGGGTCTGTAACCAATTAGGCACCCTCCCCTTAGAAGCAATTATGTTACAATTTGGAACAGGCGAATATCATATAAAAAAACACATTTGTTGCTTTTGAATTCAAGAAATTTCTCTATTCAACCCAGTTGCTTTTTGTAATTATTTAAGTTTTGGAATTTTTTTTCAAATTCATTTGTATGTATATTGACTCTTAGTACACGTCCTTATCAATTTATTGAATTACAGTGAGGGGGAAAATACATTTGATATTGCTGCTGAAGGAAGTGCAGAAGGAGAGCTTTTAGAGATTGGACAGAGATTACTCTTTTCAGCTTCCTCCATTTCTCTTTCTGCTGAAGGTAAAACTATATTATTCTCGTCTCGTGTTCTTGTAAGCATTGGTGGTCCTCGTACATTTAATGGAGAGGTTGAAAATTCTCGAATAATGAGTTTACATATATTGCATTTTGCAAGAATTGACGAGTATGGAGGGAGGTACAGCAGGTGAATGCTCACCATCAAATTCAGAACAAAGAGGAAACGCAAAATCTCATTTGCAATGGCATGGATTTCTTCGAAAACTGAAAAAAGGGTCGACTGTGCATTTGCATTCGTTCCATTCTAACTTACCGAACTTTCATTCAATCAAGCAGCAGTTGAAAAGACGACGGCATGCACAGAGTTTATCAGTATTATCACCCCTCATCGACCCTAATTTGATATATAGCTTTAAATCTACGTGGAAGAACTTCTCCCTCTTCGACCTCCAAGAAGCAACAGACAACTTCAGCCATGAAAACCTGATCGGGGAGGGAGGTTATTCTGAAGTTTACCGGGGTCAATTGGAAGATGGCCAACAAGTAGCTATCAAGAGGTTGATTAGGGAAACCCCGACTAATAAGGCTGAAGACTACTTATCAGAGCTCGGGGTTTTAGTACATGTCAACCATCCAAACATTGCAAATATTATAGGCTATGCGATTGAAGGAGGGATGCATCTTGTTCTTCCTCTGTCTATTAATGGGAGCTTGTCATCTATGCTCAATGGTCAAAAGGAGAAGCTAGCGTGGTGCTTAAGGTACAAGATTGCTTTAGGCGTCGCCTCCGGCATTTCATATCTTCACGAGGGGTGTCAACGGAGAATTATCCACAGAGACATCAAATCTGACAATATTTTGCTCACTGAAGATTTTGAACCTAAGGTACGACCAAAACATACTCTAAGGTAGAGCTTAGATTTGATGCTGAAGTTTTTTAGTTCAATGTAGATCACGGATTTTGGGCTCGCGAAGTGGATTCCTGACCAGTGGACTCAACTCACCGTTATGGAGTTAGA
Organism: Fraxinus quadrangulata; assembly: GCA_903798255.1. Classification (NCBI taxonomy): domain Eukaryota; kingdom Viridiplantae; phylum Streptophyta; class Magnoliopsida; order Lamiales; family Oleaceae; genus Fraxinus; species Fraxinus quadrangulata. The sequence goes on from CAIGRB010112127.1 coordinate 18,119, forward strand.
AGGCACGATAGGGTACGTGAGCTTAAATTCTAAGGAAGAAAACTGGTTATGTCCCAAGTTCTGAATGAAAATTCAGTATGATCAATTGTTTCCCTTGTTAAGAGCAGGTATCTCCCTCCTGAGTTTTTCATGCATGGCACAGTGGATGAAAAAACTGATGTTTATGCTTTTGGAATACTATTGTTAGAGCTCATAACTGGTCGACCAGTCATAGACGATTCACATCAAAGCCTCATGATGTGGGTACGTTATCTTCTCTTCATGACAACTGCCTAATACTAATACTGTATACCAAACACGTGAACATTGTATTCTATGCTTAAGGAGAACTGAACTTGTGCAGGCCAAGCCTACGCTCATCAGCAAAAACTACGCAGAGCTAGTTGATCCATCACTTGGTAATGCTTATGACTCGGAACAGATGAATCAGATGGTCATGGTTGCTTCTATATGTATACATCAGTCTTCTACAGAAAGGCCTAAAATGAGCCAGGCACGTGTTTCTTGAACACGTAAACATTTAGAATGAGACTTAGTTTGTTATTGTGACCGACTTTTTCCACATGATGCAGGTTGAGCGGATGTTAAAAGGCAATGAAGGCATACTGCCGATCAAGAAAAAATTCCAAAAGAGACCACCAATTAGGAGGACATATTCTGTGGACTTCATTGAGGAAGAAGAATGTAAAGCCTAATCTTCAACATGAGATAGATAGCAAAGCAACAGAACAAGATGTTAATAGGAATGTCGGAATCCATGTACATTATGCTTCTTGCAGATTAGCCTTTCAAGATTTGAATTGGAGACTCCAGGAAATTAGGTTTGTAAATCTTAAAAGGAGATTTTTAGGATTGAGCTCTCTGTTGTGAATATTCAACTAATATGTACAAGAAGAGAAGAGATGAACTATTATAAATGCATTCATTTGCTTCATACATCTAGTTGTTCATTATAGAAATGTAGTGTTCACAGGACTTGATTATCAGAGTAGAATCAGCCACCGGAAGTAGGTGGTAGCCAAGCTCGTACCGGTTTTGTAAATTCTCCAGCAGGCAACATGAGTGGGATCAATATTTAGTGGATTTTAACATACTTTGTCCAAAATATTTGTTACTGTGATAATTATTCTTTCTATCTAGTGCTGCCACATGTCACCATTCTATACGACAAGAAATTTTAACATAAACCATTTCTATGTCCTTACCACTTGTGGTGGGGAAAGTGACGAAACATTAATGACATGTTTTTATCATTTATGTTCTTTTGTAAGACCACAAGACATACTCTATACATGATAATAGTCAAGAAATGATGAGTTTACATAGGATAATATTGGAAGTAATGACGATTGTGGAGGAAAGCAAACATCACCAGTAGATGGACAAGCAGTTCAGTAGAAAGTTCGCCGTCGTCTATTAGTTCGCTTCACAGGCATTGGACTTCCACCGCTACCGGGAAATTCCCATCTGGCAATGGTACCATCCCAAGAAGAGGTTACCATCATAGGGTAGAAAGGGTGCCAATGGCAGTCTCTTACAGTATCCTCGTGGTAATCGAGTTTTGCAACTTGATCTCCACTCACCTACACCAGAGAAAAAAAAGCTTAGTTACTAAAAATATGTTCATGTTTGGCATACAAAATTAGACAGTACCAGACACTATTAAATAAGAAAAAAAAAAGTTAAAATCTTGTTGTATTTAGTCTTGTTAAGTACTGCATACCAAACACATTGTGTATGTATTATCAAAAATAAATAAAAATGATGTCATTGATTCCTTGTTTTGTCGGCAAATTAGCAACCTTTTCATGTTTGTAACCAATGGAAAATGCTATGACTGACGTGTTTCCCTAGATGGTCAATGCATTCAAACAAGCAAATGTAGCTAAAAAATTTGGGAATCTCCATGACTACACATGGAATTGGAATGACTTCCAAAAGGGGTACTGTAATTCTTAGATGAAAATCAAGATAGGGTCAGGGTCACATGTAGTTGGCTTCTAAACTTATAGTGATTTGTTGAAGGTCTAAAATTCATCTTCGATCCACCCTATAATGACATTTCTTTCCATCCCAAAACCATGAGATTTAAACTGATGTGTCCTAATATATTACACACTTCAAAGTTAGAAACTGGGAGTAACTTATGTCTCTTTTTTTTTTTTTTTGCAAATTTCTTAAGGAGTCCGATTTCGTCTTTGAATAGACTTGCAAAGCATCCTCAATTACAGATTTCAATTGTATTTGGTAATCAAAGCACTCGTCTTGGACTTAGATTTAAATCTCTCGATAGATACTCTACCATATTTGTTTGACAAGCTATTAAAAATCATTTCTGACTGCTAAAAATGGAATCCCAAAAATAAAAAAAGATTAATGTAACCTACCCCAAGTTTGTTGGTGTAACTCTTAGAAACAGAAATTCAGTCGTTTCTAAATTTCACTATTCTTTCAAACATTGTATATGTCTTCTAATGCATCTATTTTCTTTATATCTAACATTTAGAAATAAGTCATTTCCAGAGAAAAAAAGGGGTTCCTAATATTTTGTTAGAAATCCAAGTTGTTTGTGAACCTATGAAAATAGAAAAAAATTTGAGATCTAAAGAGAAAACACACGATAACACACTGGTTAAATAAAAGAAGGAACATCAACAAAAATTGTTCATGTACTCCTACATAAAAATGATGCAAAGAAAAAATGACTATGGTGTTAGACTAAACACACAATAATTTGAATACATACCAGGTCATAAATATAAACACACGAGTCGGCAGATCCAGTGTATATATACTTCTGCGCTGTGCTGCAAGTCAAAGCAGAGATTGAAATATGAAGTCAATATTTGAAAGCACGGGGAGTAGGAAGTTGGAAGCAAATCCCTAGATAATCAAAATAAGCTTCTAAAATCATACTACCATTTACCGGAACACCAGAAAAAGGCAGTTCCATGACAGTTTTTCAGCAAACAATTCAACATCTAACTTGCCTATAGATATGTATAGACCATTCAACGGCCCAAACCAGAAAATGAAACCGTACAGCCAAAAAATGGTAGTTCTATATTAGGTTTAGGCAATGAAATTAAATCCTTCACCACCACATCAGTTCATGTCTGTCCAATCCATTGCTACATCTGCCGAAACATTCAATGATATCAAATCCTTGTCAACCAAATGAAACCATGTTGATGTTGGCCTATACATCTCTCTTCTAATGTGTTCTATTGGGAATATATCTTCTATAATCACGAGCCCTGATTGACAACATTAGTCCCTCAAATCATGATCTTAGATTCGACTTTAAAAGGATTTGACCTCAAGGGAATATGCTTAAACGTCAGTCAACAGGTAAGAAAATTGTGAGTAATCAGATATTGCTCCTGCAAATTATATAGGTATATCTATTGACGAGATGTTAAAGGTACAGACCATTTTACTACTTCTTTTACCCACTGACCACAGGCTATCCTGTATATGGCACAAAAGTAAGTGATAATAGTGTTCCAAGTTTTCAACTGAAAGTAGAGTTTAACATTTCGGTAGTAGCACTAAAATTCACTTGATGAAAACACAAGTAAACGACATGTATACAAGATAAGCACAAAACCATGAGCTAGTCACAATGATAAGTTACCTATTTGCTGGAGAGAAATGACAGCGTATGAGAGTGCGCAAGACCGTATGGCCTTTATATGTAGCTACTGACACATCATCTGGATGTCTCATATTTCTTACATGCCCTGGACATGACTTCCATCTGTAATCCCATTCAGCATATCTACGTACAGGAGTGCTACATCAAGGAAAACATAAGTCGAAATCAGTATTGAGATTGAGCAAACTGAAACTAAAATTGATTTGCCACCCCCATCCATTTCCAAAAATAACGCAAAAACTAGTAAGTCAGGTATCGGGAAAGGCCAGACATAAAATTCTAGCTGGAAAATACAAGACAACATCATCTAACTGCAGAATCAATTGGGAAAATAATTTCAAGCATTACGCATGCTGTAACCTTTTCCCAGTTCTTTTAAAGAAGAAAGACGCTTACTATTCAACATTGGATGACATTTTCCGGATGTCCCAAAGTTTAATGGCCTGATCTTTTCCATTTGAGATAAAATAACGGCCATCTCCACGAGTGTCGATGAAAGTAATGCCTTCTAGATGTCCCATTAGAACTCCAGCCGGCTTTTCCCTTGTATCAAAGCAACGCCTGTCCCATACCTGAAGGAACCAATACATCAGAGTTGTGATTGGCAACAATATGTAAATAGTAATTCTCTCGATTCAACCCCTCATGAGGAATAGCCAAACCTATTGACCCTTCACCCATTCCAATATAAAGGAGCCAATCAAATTATAGATGGTAAATGGGTCAAAAGTCTACTAAAGAAAACAGAAAAGAGAAGAAAAAAGAAAAAAGAATGGGATACATTCTAGATTATATATAATCTATTAATATGTCCTTCTGACCTATATAAAAAATGGAAATCAATTACAATTACAAAAAACATTATCCACTTGTAACTAAGAATCATATTAAAACCACTAATAGTCTAAAATCTAGACTAGCTTTGGGCTCGATTTAACAGACCTGTAATGCTCAAGGTTTTCAACCCCATAATATAATTCATTGGATCTATGGACAATTTATGTCAAGTTCAGATGTTCAAACTTCCAAATATAGGTTCTAACATTCCAGAAAATAGTACGTAATTAATATTAAAGCCAGAGAAAATTTCTTCTTTTGATTTAGGCATGAATATTGTGCTGGAAAAAAAAAAGAAAAAAAGAAAAAACATCATCATGGATCATACCCTTGGGAATCAGAGAAAGTATGCTTATATGCTAGAGTTGACTATCTCGGAATTTCTACTTCAAGACAAAAGTCAGTGTGTAAAAAGACTTACAAGGATGGGAATGTCTAAAATGGAGATTTACCTTGCAAAGGTGATCGTCACTACCAGAATATATGATGTGGCCAGTTTCATCAGCAAAGCAGACAGCATTGACATCAGACTACGAACAACATGCAAGTCAAATTAATATATTACAACATTTGAATATACCCAAGGAAGATCAGAAGAACATCGCAAATGTATAAACCTAGTCCATGAATTCTTAAGTCACTTCCCTGCAACATTCTATGAGAACAAATGACGAGAATGACAAGAAATCTGCTTCAATTCCAAGGATAATAGCACTATTTGTCCCAGCACCTATTTTTTCTATGCTGCTTGGCACACTAAGTAGTAAGTACTACAAACTGATACAGAAACCAATACTACTGAGAAAGTTATTTTTCCATTAATGTTACTGTTGATTAGCATATCGACGTCTTCAGTAACTTTCAATCAGTCAACTTTCAGGTATCTCAGGTATCTGATAGTAGACAAATGCCTGCCATAAAGAAGATATTTTTCCCCCACCCCCCAAAACCGATCTTCAACCAGCCCAGCTCAGAGACATCAGTGGAGTGCGAGAGAATAGAATTAGAAGATATGAATTCAAATATTGGTTCATTATGAATTTTGTAAGGTAGTTAAAATGTGAACTGTCATTTCACGTGGCCGGGTTGAAGAACCAGACAACTAACTCCTAGATGTACATCATATTGTAAAATAGAGTGCAGTACCTTATGAGCTTTGATATGCAGGCTTACTCTCTTGGCTTCAAGATCATAAACATAGATTGACTCATCGTTGCTACCTGCTACAAGCTCTTGCCCATCTGTTGAAAATTTCACAGAGAAGATTCCGAAAGAATAATCCTCATAATCATCGGTATTAGATGAAAACTCCAAACCTTCATGAATTTCCTAAATAAGAAAACCGTTTATTATAATTTAAGGAAGATGAAACTAATTTAAGTATTTAATCATTTCAACATAATGTTTCTTGATAGCATTATTCATCAAGTCTCCCTCCGGGAGCTCCTGAGCAAATAAACTTGACCATTCATATTTCTGCAGACAAAAGCTCCATCTATAATCCTTACAATATTCTCAGAATAGGGGACATGCAAGAAATATATTATTTTGAGTGCTTTCAAATAAACAGACCTGGAACGCGAGCTTTATCACAAAACACTGTCCATATCAATAGTAAATACACAAGCTGTACATCTTTTCTTTTCTTTTCAGTGATCTACGTTTTTAGTGATACACAATTCATCCTACCAGTGACAAAATCTATAAATCATATACAATGACCAATTGTCCATCAACTATTATTTCACTGAAGCAAGGAAATACTTTGCTCATGATGCTAAATGTGATATGATGAATAACAGAAAGGCTGAAGCACAAACAAGATGGGAAGCATTTGGAAACCCATTGTTTTAGCATTCCAAAACAGAATATAAATAGAACTTTTACTACTTACCGTAATATTTGCATGAGACTCTTTTGTAGCAGATCCAACATCAACAATATGGACAACAGGTGAGAGACTGGAATATGCCTGCAGTAATTGCATCAAACAAAACTGAGATAACTAGCTGGAGGAGGGAGAAAGAAGAAAGTCATAGCTTGGATAAGCACCACCCTAACCACAGCTCATAACTCATAAGGTATGTGGCAATAAAGAATTATATATAATCCGAAGTAAGTTCTAAGAGATGGAATTATTAGACATGCATCAAACGCCAAAACTGACAAAATCTTAATGGATCAATTATGACTTAAGGAAGATGAACTTTTAAGTAATCCCTGCCCTTTCCGCCAAACTGAATGCAGCAAAATTTGCAATTTATGATTTACGATAATATGCCAATAGACTACCTATGCAGAATCTAAATTACAATTTCCACAAGCTTACAAGCAAACGGCAATCTGGTGAAAGGGATGTATCGCTAATCGTCCATCGCAAGCTTCTTGCCAGGATGTCCTTTTGAACTTTCCATCCATAATCAACATTATATATTCTAATATGACTTTCCTGTTCAGAACACAATAACAGCCTGTTAACCCAATAGAACAAGCTTCTATGAAAATTAAGTCATTATTAAGACCTTCATAGGCCCTGAATACATGGCGCTTTACAGCAGAGGGTACCTGAAATCCTGCCACAAATAGAGAACCATCTGCAGAAAATTGCGATATGTATGCACAACTATTCATTTTATCGATATCTGAAGGACCATTAACGGGCAAATACCTACTCAAGATATGACAAGAGTCTGCCAACGAAAATCTTCCTCTTCCTGTATAATTACATTCCCTGCCGGCCAACATTTTCACTGGAGAAACAGGCAGTCTCGCCTTACCAGGAGCTACCTTGCTCAGCCGCTCACTCGGGCTTGACGTAATCTTCGTAAGTTGTGCAATTTCAGCATCGCCACAACCCAGAACGACATTTCCATGAGATCCTCCAGCCTCCTTACCAACACTTATATCATTATACCTTCTAGTCCTACTCATTTTATAGTAATATATCTATTCCACAACTCAAAAAATGTAGTAACTACAAACCCTTTTATATGTAGCAAAATACTGAATTGAGCTCTTTTAACACCCTATTCTTCTCTTTCTTTTAATGGGTCTTCAAAGTTTCCTCAAACCATTCCTGCAAAACGTGATTCAGATTGTGAGAACTAAATTGAACCCATAAATTCCCAAAATCCATAAACGAGTAAATTTATACAGAAAAGGGTTATTCTTCGACAAAAACAACAAAATTTAGGAAAAAAAGAAAGAAAATTCAACCTTGTAATAGCTTTCAACCTTTCAAACAATCAGAATTAGATTCACAGAATATAGCAATAACAATATAACAGTTCGCAGTCGCGTGAAGACTGACTCGATAGAGGGGTATACCTTCAAATGGTCCAAATAAAAGGTAGTTTTTCCGAGCGAAGTTATGGAAGAGTTCTGTGAAGCAGCTTGAAATNACCTCTTCTTCGCGGACCATCTTCTTCTTTTTGGGAAGGCTTCTACTGATCAAGCATCAATTATGTGCGAAGTTATGGAAGAGTTCTGTGAAGCAGCTTGAAATACCTAAATACCCCCAACATAAGAATTGCAAAGAAACCCTTAAACAATTCTATCATAATATTTCTAAAACCTTTAATTTTATTTTAAGATTTATTAACTTTTAGCTTTTAAAAGATTTATTTGATTTGTGTTCGCTCATAGTAGCACCCCAAAATTTGGTATTAGAGCCGTAGAGATTATGGAAATTATAATTAAAAAATAAATATTATTATAAATTAGAAGAAAAATGAGAATGTTATAACAATTATTATTTATTAGAAGAGAATAAATGATGTTATGTATTTTTAGAACATATTCCTAACAGATTAAAAATAATAACATTGATTATAATTAAAATATTATCTAGAGAAATAAAAGAGCAAATATTAGAAAAATTAATAATAGGATCAATAAAAGATATATATATCTACGAAAAAATTATTAAAAAATTTGAAAATGAAGAAAATATTCTATATTATAAAGAAAATTATGGACTATCATAAAAATTGGCCCTTATTAAATAAATACTTACTAGAAAATATTAAAATAAAATTAGATAAAAATTTAAGAACTAAGGAAGGTATAGTAAGTTATATAACAGAGATATGGTTACAACCAAAAAAATCAGAACAATCTATAAGAGAGAAAAAACTTACACAAGAATTAAAAGGACAAATGGTAGAAAGAAAATATTATGAAAAAATAATAAAATATTTAGAAGATGTAACTGTTGAAGACTTAGATAATTATATAGAAAAAGAAGAAGGTAATAATAAATTTAAAATAAAAAGAAAACAAATAATAAATTTAATAAAACACCTGAAAGGACAAAGATAAATAAATGAAGATAAAATGTATATAACATAATATAATGTAAAAACTTTAAAAGAAATTAAAAAAGGATAATGGATTTACCAGAAAAAAAATTTGAAAAACAAGTAATAGATAATTTTAAACTTCCACTAGGATCTTATCAAATAAAATAAGCTAATACAACTATATTTCAATCATTAAGCTCATGGGGAGAATCAGATGGATTTCTTAATATGCAATTAAATTGGATAAGTGTTTTTTTATGGCAAACTTATAAAAATATAAATCCACAAGATAAAACAGCCATAGAAGAATTACAACAGTTAAGTATACAAGAAAAAAATGTTAAAGAAAAATTACTAGATATCCAAAATAAATTAACAGTACAATTTAAAGAATTAAAAGACATGATAGGAAATGTTAAAAATATAGATGAAGAAATGATAGGAGAATTCCAAATAAAATCAGGAGAAATAATAAATCAAGATAAAATTGGAATGATTATAGAGAAAATAGAAAAAAGTAGAAGGAAAAGTAAAAAGAAATAAAAAGATTATATCAATAGAGGAAAGAATTAAGAGATTAGAATTAAAAATAGATGACATGTATAACAAATTATTTACAGTACAAAAATCTCAGAATATTAAACTAAAGGATTAAGATGTCGATGAGTGAATATATTGAAGAATTAAAATTATTGATAAAAATGTTAATAAATGATGTTCAAGATGTTAAAAATGAAATAAAAAAAAGTAAGAAATGAGATAAATATATAAAAAGTTGAAGTAAGAGAGCTAAAAGAAAATAATAAAAATAAAGATTAAAAAAACTTATAGAAAAAGAAATGTCTATGTTAGGTTTTAGTTGATTTTGTAATTGACAAAATCTATGAACAAAAAGGACTTAATTGTATAGGTTGTAAAAATTCAAAGAGTAATGTACAAATAATTCAAAAGTTAATTAGTAGGTCTAGGGTTTCGAGTTTGGAACAAGGAGGAAAACTGTGCAAATTTTCGCTGGACTGTCGCCAAGGGTTGGCTCGAACTACAAAAGCAGAAATATCGTTGCTGGACTGTCGCCCCTCCTTCACTCGAGCACTATTGCTCGACTGTCGCTGAGACCTCGCTCGAGCAACAGTGCTGTCCAGAAAATTTTTATTTCGCGTTTTAAAGGTTTTTCTTCTCGGCCCACTTGTTTCTTGACCTACCTATATATACTAGAACTCACATGAACGATTTTTCTAAGATTGAACAATTGAGAGAACTTCATTTGTGAGAGAATCATTCCACATTATATCTTTCAACCTTCCTCTTGTGTAAGATCTTCTGAGAGAAAATATCAGTTCTAAAATTCAAATACCAAAAATCATTTCATCTACATCTGGTCAGAGTTCTGAAAATTGAAGGAAGTTGACAAGAGTTCCTATCTGTGAAGAACGGGTCGTTCTTCGTGATCCACGGGAGATAAACAAATTTACAAGGCTTGGAGTGCTACAGGATAGCAGATTCTATGGAGAGATTGGGCAACAACAGCTAAGGATTGGTGCAGGGGAGCACAGGATCCACGGAGAGTTGTCGGGGTGCAGTCGAGTGATCAGATAGTACGGGTTCTCTAGTCTGATAGACTATAAGTTGTTAAATTCGTATATAGTGAATTAACTAGTATACTACCCGGAGTTTTTTCTCAGTTGGGTTTCTCCGTGATTATTTCGGTGTTTGATTTACTACTTTACAATTTGTTGTTTAATATAAAAACTACGGTAATTCAATTTAAGACAAATTAACTTGAATATTTAATCATCTAGATAAGAATTAAAAGTGACTTGTTGCTGTTTAATTCGTTAGATTTTTTAACTTCCGCATATTACACCTATTCACCCCCCTCTAGGTGTTGTTAGGGTTGAACTACGCGTTTTTCAATTGGTATCAGAGTCTTAAATCGATTCTTGACCCTTAATTATAATATTCTAGACGAGTTAGTCATTGTCCGTACCTCCGTTCTTTGACATGAGCAATTATGCTTACTGGAGAGTTCGAATGAGCGATTTCCTTAAAATTTTGGATGAACGTATTTGGATACGTGTTCAAAATGGGTGGGCACCACTTACAACTACTGTTGAAGGTGTAATCATACCCACTGATATCTCACTGTGGACCAAAACTAATCTGGATGAGTGTAATTGGAATAGTAAAGGTTTTCATGCTCTGTTAATGGCTGTGTCTGCTGAAGAGTTTAGGCGTGTATCAATGTGTGAAACTGCTAACGAAGTTTGGAAAATTTTAGAAACCACACACAAGGGAACTAAAACTGTTGAGAACTCTAAACTGCAAATGTTGACCACTAGATTTGAAGAAATAATGATGGCTGATGATGAGTCGT
>CAIGRB010112175.1:0-56542 GCA_903798255.1 Fraxinus quadrangulata
AATAATTCACGTCGTTAGATATCTTGATTGTGAACCTAATGAGTCACACACAAAAGAGAACTAGAAAAATGAGATTTACCAATTAATTAAATGACAAGTGTTGGACAATTAATTAATTAGATTGCTTATTAATATGTCCGAATTAATTAATTGGATTAATTAAATTCATGGACTAAATTTAATTAATTTGTTAATTAAATATTGGATCGAGTTAAGTTTAAGAGACGGATCAAACCCGCTTGGACTTATATTAACAGGTTGCTAGAGTTTGAAAACTGTATGAAACAAATTATTATTCTTGTTAGCACGAGGAAAGAAAACCCTAGTCGTATTTTTGTTCTCTGTACGGATTACCGTTGGAGGCTGGATAATTAGACAGCTTGATTTACAGATTGTGATCATTCGAGTTCAAGAAAAGCAAAGGAGTTTGTGAAATTCATCAAATGTATAATTTCTATTACAATTTCTATCTAAACACAAAGCAGATCTTTGGTGAGAATTGAAATCTGTTGTATTTTTCGCTATGCACGAATAAGTAAATTGTCAACTTGTTGACGGTGTCATCCTATAACCCTGTTTCGGGTGCATTATCACAAGATTTTTGCATAGATGTAGTAAAACTGCACCAACATGAAATGCCAAGTGGTTTGTCAAAAGAAGATAGGACCGAAATTGTTCTTCGGCGCATGTTTTGTTCGAAATTCTTCCTCTGATTCCTGTGGGGGTGTCTCAAAGTGCCTTCCTCCTCCTGCTCGTGTTCGTGTTCAAATGAAGTACTTAAATATAACCTAGCACGTCTTATTTCGTTTGAAAAATTATAAATTTGTAAAAATAATTTTCTTAATTTTACCTTTCTGGGTTCCTCTTTGTTTGTGCTCAGAGTTAGAATCTGAGGCTTTCAAGAAGTCACATATTTACTGATGCTTACTGAAAGAGAAAATGAACTGTTGATACACATAGAGTACAAATCGCCAGAATTGGAAGCTCAGCATAAATTGTACCGAATTTGAAGCTTAGCCGGAAAAGAGAACAGATTCCCAAAATTTGTACTCAAGTTTCCATACATTTTAAGAATGATTTTCAGATCTAGAAAGAAAGAGGAAAAAACGAAGCCTTTGGTGAATATTAGAAAGAGAAATGAAAAAGGGATGCTTATCTTTTTGAGAAGATGAAAGATCCCATATGAAAACCCACTCACTTCCAAGCAGCTCGCTTAACCCGACTCAATTCAAAGTGACTTAGCCGACTACAACCCACTCACTTCCAAGCAGCTCAATTAACCCGGCTAAATTCAAAGTGGCTTAGACCACAAATTCGGTTTGTGAATAGTAATTCACATCTGATTCTTTTACTTCTAGTTAGAGGGATATTGATCGGATATGTCTATATCCGATTCGATCTGATAAGAAAATTATTCAATCTGATCCGATCCAATAATTCAACGAATATTTGATTGAGAAAATTAGACAAAATCCTACCTTTAAACTTTCAATTCAAAAATAAGGTATAAAACTATTTTTTTTTTCAAAAATCAGGTGAAAAATTAAATTTACAATAATTATAAAATTAAATTAATCATATACCTAACTATATACTATCCACCAACCACAAATTCAAACCCTAATCCTTATCTTTTCCCTATCCCTATCCTTCTTCCTCATCTCCTCTCCCTCTCACCGAGAACCACTGCGCTGCCAAGAGAGCTCCGTCGGTAGAAGAGCACCGCAATGCTCACGGCCCTGTCGTCATGCACAGCATTGCCTACAGGCAGCGCCGCTGCGCATAGCGATGATGACGCAGCGTCACCTACAAGAGGATTGACGTCGATTACGAGACCAACGTATCTGCAAAAGGAGCATCGTCATACGACCTCCGCCCATGAGCGTCATTGCTGCTGCTGCAAAAATCTCTACCCAAGATCGGAAAATGCCATCGAAAGAAGAGATGGCGTCGCTGGAATATGTGCTGCGCACTGTACCAGAAAAAGAGAATGATGCTGCGCACTGTACCAGAAAAAGAGAACGCTGCTGCTACATTATGATTTATTTATGCACATTCAAGCTTATTTCAAAAATAAAGTATTCAGTTATTTTCATTTTGATTAAAGTTTTTTGTTTGATCTCATTAAACTGCAAGGTATTAAAGAACAAGGTAGAATCAGTTGGAAATAAGCATATTTGGATCACATTACATGTAATTTTTATACTACACATCCATACTTGATTTATATCATTTGATTCTGTTAATATATGTGATCATTGATGGGGTTAGTTATATTATTTGTAACGAAAATCGTTTTGATCATATATTGACATAAATTATGGATAAGATTGTTCGAAAATGTTTTTGGTTATAATAGTAAAAATTTTGAACTCATAAGGTCATACACATTTATAAGATAACATATGTGGCCCAAGTGAGAGATTGTTGAATTTTAATTTGTTATGTAGGCCTACATATGTAATTAATTGAGTATAAAAACTATGTTATAGTTAAGCCTGTTTTAAATGATCTAATAAATAATTAAAGTTATTGAGCTTTAGACATCTAAATAAAGAACTATGTTATAGTTAAGCCTGTATTAAATGATCTAATAAATAATTAAAGTTAGTGAGCTTTAGACATCTAAATAAAGTGTATGTCTAAATATGTGTAGAGACCGAATCCATTAATGTTGTATTTCATAATAGACAAAATACACATGAAAACTATATATAGGGTTATGTCCCCCCAATTTATATATTATTATTATCATTCATTATGTCATCCCATCAATACAATAATACAAAAGAAAACATATTGAAAAGAAAGATCCAAAATCTACAATCAAGAAGAAGGAATTGAGATTCAAGAGCAAGAAAGAGATTGCGAGTTCAAGCTTCAAGATTCAAAGTCACGGATCAATGTAGGTTCCGTATTAATTAATTCTCTTGTTGATTTGATATGGAGATCTTGACAATTCATAAATTTTCATAAAGTTTTAGTTTCATAATGAATCAACATAAGCAGCTTTTGTAATTTTCCACTTAATTAGGATTCAAACAAATCTTTGAGTTTGATGGCAAAGTGTGTTAGGTTATTTCCTTTACAATGATTTTCTATTTATCCATTTACTTCCTCTTTGGCACTCAATTGCTTCTTGCGTTTTAGTCCCTGTTTGAAAACCATTAATTGTTAAAAAAAAAAAGTTTTGAATAGTATTTTTTAGAAGAATGTGTGGTTAAAAAGTAGAAAAAAAACTATGGATTTACATGTAGAATATTTTATTGTGTTAACGTGTGGTTGAAAATAAGTATGTAAAAAAAAACAAAAGAGTTTTAAAAGAACGGTTGTCAAATAGGGGCTTATATTTGATCATATGTAGAGTTGAATATTTTTGTATGATTGCCTGATTCTTCATTCTCGATAGTTTATTTTATTGTTTTAAATTTATTTTCTCCTACATATTTTGTGGCAATGTACAAGTCATTTGGCTTTTCACAGTGGACGTCTCTTTTCTTGCAAGGTCGAAAGATGGAATATAAGTTTCGTTATCTTGATGATCATTAGATTGCTCTTGAGAAAATAGTAGAATTGATACTAAAACCTGGTAGCTGCCTCCTTCCTTGTGGTTGTGAATTAACGTTGTGATTTGGGACCTCTGAATGAATCGTGTGTTCGTTTGGTTTTTGACATAGCGCTCACACGTTATACCCTTCTAGTTCTACTCATTCACAGCTTAATAAATTCGAGTTTTAGCAAGGATAATTGTGTACTCTATGAAGTGGAATTTCAATTTATGATGCCACAGGAGTTCTCTTATTTGCTTGTTGGAGACTGTCTCTTATTTTGCAAAAAGTTTTAGTTCCAATTTTTGAAGCAATTTATGTTCTCTCTTCATTCAGGGCTCAAACTGCTGGGAAAGTAAAATTTCTTGACTTGCCCTAGTTGCATGATTTACCAAGTTAGTACTGCACTATAATGTCTTTTGTTTTGCACAGACACCAATGACATGTTTGGTAAGAATGATTAGATAGTACTAGACATTATTAAGGAGAAGCTAAAATTTCTGTACAATCATGCGTACCAAACATGCACTAAAAAAATACGTATAAGTGCAATACACCGGTGTCGCATAGTATTTACACTATTTTAGTTTCCAGACAGTTCCTAGGAGGGCGCAATACGTGTCCTTAAACTTGAAACAAATTAGGATGTTTGGTTTCTCTATTGAGAGAGATTTTTACCAACCTTCAACTAACACTCATCCATTTAGAACGAGTTTTTTCAATCACCAACAAAATTTGACACTACTAAATAGTAATATAAACAGAACTATACCTCGTTTAGCTCGGGATCTTTACGTGTTTAAGCTCTGGTCTTTACACGCGTAATGGATGAAGATTATAAGCTGGATCGTCTACAAATCACTGGTAAGAGCTCGTTGCTCTCATGGCTCCCTGGATTAAGAACTTCATTTTCCTCATTCAGACATTATCCAATAACCACAGAAAATATTTCTCCAATCCTGACCCCTTTATCCAGCCACGAGAGCCTTTACTGATGACATGACAGGAGCTCGTGTTTTCACTCCACGGTGTACTTTTAACTGATCGAATATGTTGCATTGCCATCACAAACTGATCATGAAAGTAACGCCCCAAGGAGCGTTTTAGTGCCATATTATCCTTTCTCGGGGAGGTTTAGGGAGACGGAATGGGAAGCTAGCAGTCGTTTTTGTGCCTGATCAACTGATCAAGGTGTACAAATACGGACCAGCGGCTTGTCGAAGATAACTTTCCAAGATTTAGACATCTAAATAAAGTGTGTGTCTAAATATGTGTAGAGACCGAATCCATTAATGTTGTATTTCATAATAGACAAAATACACATGAAAACTACTCACACTCAACCATTTAGAACGAGTTTTTTCACTCACCGACAAAATTTAACACTGCTAAATAGTAATATAAACAGAACTATACCTCGTTTAGCTCAGGATCTTTACGTGCTTAAGCTCTGGTCTTTACGCACGTAATGGATGAAGATTATAAGCTGGGTCGTCTATAAATCGCTGGTAAGAGCTCGTCGCTCTCATGGCTCCCTGGATTAAGAACTTCATTTTCCTCATTCAGACATTATCCAATAACCATAGAAAATATTTCTCCAATCCTGACCCCTTTATCCAGCCACGAGAGCCTTTACTGATGACATGACAGGAGCTCGTGTTTTCACTCCAACGGTGTACTTTTACTGATCGAATATGTTGCATTTCCATCACAAACTGATCATGAAAGTAACGCCCCAAGGAGCGTTTCAGTGCCATATTATCCTTTCTCGGGGAGGTTTAGGGAGACGGAATGGGAAGCTAGCAGTCGTTTTTGTGCCTGATCAACTGATCAAGGTGTACAAATACGGACCAGCAGCTTGTCGAAGATAACTTTCCAAGACAGCCCAGTTGGTGCATATGGCTCAACTAGGTACTTCTTCAGCTAAGGCCAGTACTTTTTCTTGAGCGAACCACACACCTCGGATGAATATGAGTAGAAAACACCAGAAAAGAGGATATGCCCAAACTATTAGTGGTTGAGAGAGATTCGTGTAGCCTAACTAAAGTTCATCGAGATCAAGACTCAGTTTACAATTGACTAAAGCGAGAATCATGTAACATTTCAAATTGTCATTTCAAGATTTCAAAAACGTTTGTTATGTAGTAAATTAAATCCAACTACATCAATGTCTTCAACCTTTATGAGATCAATGAAAAACATACAAAAATTTCAAACAAAATGTCCAAAAATTAAATTACACGACTCAATTTAATGTTCTCTTTGAATACCTAGAAAACATTTTTCGTGGTCGGAGAAATTTTCCCCGAGAACTCTGAATAGCCACAAACTTCGATCCTAGACATATCAGACTGCATCATTAACAAAGTGAAGCCAATTCTAATAGCACACGGGCGGGTATTGTGCATCTTCACAGATTATCGAGTGAGCACTATTTGGTTTTAAATCTTCCACTGAACTGCACGCAGCATACTCCTATCGCTTGTCCATCATATAAACTTATAAGCTCCTATAGTCAATCACCGTTACTTCATCTTCTGGAGCATCCAGGTCATTATAGCTGCAGAAATTGTTAAACACAGGTTAAAAATTATACTTTGTTAAAATTCGAAGTTCCTAAACTGTCGCCTTAAATATAAATGGAATTTATAAAGCGTCCTCCGATTGGAAGATATCTTTTAGCAGAAGTTTCAAATTTAGATCCTAGAATATCAAGGTCAAAACTTCTAGCTGACTGAATCACTAGCACACTTGTATAAAGATTCATTAATTAAACAGATTTCCGTGGGTTGTCTATGGGTGTCCATTGAGAGAGGAATTGCTTCCATAAACATCTCAGGTGTATCCTACAGTTAGTCATTCCAGCCAAAAAGATTATTAGCATTCTGGAGAACAGCAGAATTTTTTAACCTTACTGATCTACAAAGACTAGCCCATGCAGAGACTATTTTGTTTGGCCCTGTTTACAATGAAGCTACATATACATCAAGTTTGACATTCTTGTGAGGTGGCATTGTTTTAGACAGTCGACAAAGATCTTCACAACACTTTAAACAATCAATGCACAGGTTTTGACAACACTTGGAGTGTCTAGTTGTATACCAAGTGTGTTAATCCCCCGTTTATGGCTCAGTTGAGAAAAAAGGTTGACCAAACTATTTGCCATTAAATCCATCCCCATGTCATACTTTATTCCACAAAAACGTTGCATGCCTAAACTAAATTGAATCCCATGTACCATCATGGTCAACACTCGAGTTGCAACTTGCCCACCAAGAATAAGGTTTGCCTGATAATTAGCTTAGCGATGAATAGTAGGAGATTTTATTGAATCAAGCTTGAGTAATCTCAAGGGTACAAGCACTGACTGAGGATTGCTCAAGGAACTATCGTTAAGCCAAAAATTGAAACTAGGGTAAATCTAAAATGCAATCAACAAAGCTCCTGTTTGCCTCCCTTTAAAACAAAACTCCTTAATTCTCTTACTCATTTTTAACTACATTTATATAATAAATTATTTTGCACGTAAACCCAAAACTTTTCCCTACTTTTAACAACACATTCTCCAAAAATCACTATTCAAAACATTATTTTTTCAAAATAATGGTGATCAAACAGGGGCGAAGTGTCCCACTCAGAAACTGATAGGTGAAAGCTCAGGAAAATACAGATCCTGATGCAAATGTTGATAATTACTATAGTATATTATTAACAAAAATGTATTATGTGGAAGTACAAAGGGAAGTTGAAGTTCCAAAAACTTTATTTTGAGGTCAGGTCAAAGTAAAGTTTATCTCCAATGGAGGCGGGCAAAACCAGGCTACGACAAGTGTTCTAAGAGTAAAATAGTTTGATCTCATTCAACTTGCAGCGAATGTGCAGTAATTACTAATTATGACACAGGTTGCTGAATGTTTTCAAACTGAAATTGAATTTCGAAGCATATTTAAAATCACATGACTGACTCTCCAATAGGTCCCAATTGTTCCTTGAGTTCACTACCTTGCCACACTACATTGGTGTATCAGTGTAAACTTGCAAAAAATATAAGGAAGAACAGCTGACCTTCGCAAGCGTCGAGGATCCTGTCGGAATGATGGAGGTAAAGCAATTATTGGGGCAGGCCCACTGACCTGGGGCCCTGACCTTCCATTTCTACCACCATCAAAAGGAGGGCCTCCTTGTTCCCGGAACATTCGCAATGCAACTTCAGGAGGAGCAGGAACAAAAGGTCCCAATGGACTGCAACCCATTACCATATATTTAACCAATAAGAATAAAAAATATTATCTTTCAATACAGTCACTAACCATTGCCATCACCAAACTATTATAAAAAGTACTGAACTAACCCTGCACCAGGAACAGGCATCAGTACAGGAGGAGGTATATCTGAATGGAAAGAAGCAACAGGTATGCCTTGTCCACCAAAAGTATCAAACATTGGCTCATCGGGATTGTTTCCAGGTGCACCATCATTGTTGGATGGGAAATCCCCTGACTGAGGGTTCTCGAGCCTATCAAATTGTTCGCTTCCATTAGCACGGTTGTCACGTTCTCTACGGTCGGGACCAGGCCTACGTCTCTGTGGCTTCTCCTTATACAAAAAGGAAGGTATTCAATTAATACACAGAAATGTATTGCGATAAAATGAATTCGTTATAAATATACCAGAATAGTTGGCTGCATGATTGGTGATCCTCCAGGTGCATTTTCATCACTGCAATGAAGAAAAGTTGTGACATTGCCCAAAATAACATACCTCAGACAACAAATTATATTTTAATGCAGCACTTACTTCATGTAATTCTGGAAATACAATTCTTCTCGCACTTTTAATGTCAGTTCCATGACAAGGTCAGTGTGTTTCAACTTCAAATGTTTATGGACAAACTCAGAAGCATGGAAGAGCTTTGTACAACCTTTTGCTCCACAACCATACTTCCATCCATATTTCTCATCCCTAATTTTGCGGACATGGGGATCCAAAGCTTCAGCAGCTGCTGCATCTATCTTCTCCTTCGCAGTCATTACTTCCAGAGGATCCAAGGCTTTAAGCCTTTCTTTCCAATAAGAGTCCAGTTTCTTCTCCCACTCACTCCCATTACCAGCCGCATCCAAATTCTTTCCATCCACTCTAACATGCCGGAGACCCTTAGCTTCATTTCTTTCAACCATTCCATAATAATCCACCCCATGAATGCGCCATAGATATGTAAGAAGTGTCTCCAGTAACTCAACTCCTTCGAGACCTTTGACTGCTGTTAAACCCCTAATGATAATGACTGGGCCGCTTGAACCACTGTGAGACTTTTCTCTGCCTGTTCTATCATTATCTACACGACATAATATATTATCCTCGATTCCTTTTTCTGAATCAAGTTTTCGAACAAGAGCCTGAGATTGTTCAACGTCAATCTGGATTCGTCTGGGCTCAGAACTCACAGGATGGGCCTTCGGTGCAGCTGACTCGTCAGCACTTCCCCGACCATGCCGTCTTCTTTTGCTTCCCATATCTGCTTCATCGTCAGAATTTGGCTCACTGGACTGCTCTGATTTGTTTGAAGAGGGATTCACAGCAGGACCTCTTTTACAACAGCAAAATCATTCAGATCACTATAACAAACCAAAAATAGATGCCACGGGCTGAACATAAAAACTCAAAAAATATAAGACCGTCTTACAAATCCAATGTCCCACTTTGCAGATCAAGCAGAAAGTCCTTTGCCGACTTCTGTGCAAGTTCATTCCTCCTAAAAAGGCCATAGATTAGATCCTCCAATACAACAAAATATGAAAACATGAAGTATAAAAGATTTAGGCAATGGCCATTCAGCAGGTACTTCACATGGTAGGTACTATTTGCATGAGGCCTTACGGAAAACTTTCATCTAATAAAAATCAGAGCACACCTTTCTATGACAGCAAGCAAGTTAGTTGGATGATATTTATCCTTTAGCCTGAACAGATAAAGCACTCTAATCAGAAAGGTGTTCAGCATTGAAAACGAACATGTTAAAATGTGCTCAGCAAAAAACGAAGCTTACCATTCTTCGTCTTTATGTGCATTAAAATAAGCTCTTTTCTGAGTTGATATATACTCTGACTTGTACTCTTGATACCTGATCATGTGTGACCACTTATTTTATCATGCAAAGAAAATGAAACGGGAAACCAATGCAACACGGTACAAGAGTAAACCGCAAGTAAGATAATGTCTATAACTCTTTAAGACTTTCCAGTCTCACCTGCGCTCTGCCTCAGAAGGTAAAATATCATCTTCAAGCTCCTGAATGAACTGCTTATACGACATCATTCCTTCCCTGAAAATGAATCCAGAGATGTATAAATGGAGACTTGTCCAATAAACCAAGTGAAATTTTCTTTTGGTTATGAGTGAATTTGGCACAAACTATTTGGCAAGCGATTAACAGTAAATCAGCAACAACGCAATGACGCTGCCACCAAGTATTTTCCTTCTGAATATTCTTCTCTAGGCTGCAATAATTGAATAATATGCAAAGATCATGGTATGCACCTTTGGGCGTTTGCCGTGTGGAAAGCATCAGCAAAACTGCCATGACTAGAATCCCAATCTGCAGGTAAATACAATGCACAACATGCCACTATTAAAGTTGCAAGTACTGAACAATAACAAGACGGCAAGCCTTGAGCAATGCCATATTTATATATCAGAAAATTAACCAGTTTTGGTCTCATTTAAAGCGAATAGCAAGATGAAACATCAGTGAAGCTAGTGAACCAATGCCTGCTATCGTTAAATGGTACAAATTACACAGATCATATCATAAAAAAGAACAGAGAAAGAATAAAACCCAAGGAAGACTATTTATTGTTTAAAAAAAATGAATCTCACATCTCGCTCAAATTTCCTTTTTTTTTTTCAAATTTCTTTTTTGCCTCTCTGTCATGACCTTACATTATTTGTATAATCTTCGTTCTTTTCACATACTAAAGGACTGGCTTCTCCGACATAGGTTTTTCTTTCACATTTTGAAAAGAACCTTTTTTCAGTCTTCAAGCAAAATTCAGATTCAGTGGTTTCTTATGGAGCCACAAAAGTGGCCACCTAAAATAAGTGCCTGTCTGGTAGAAATTTTCAGCAGCTTTTAAGCTAAAAAATGACCCTTTTTTTCAACTGGTGGGTCCCACCTGTGAGACCAAAAGTCAACAATGGCTGCCTCATTTCCTTCTTGCGGTTCAAAAAGCCATTTTTTTTGGTTTAAAAAGCCTTCCCAAACAGGCTCTAAGGCAACAACAACCTTTTTCTCAGACAGTCAGGCACAATCCTTCTCCACTTATTTGTTTTTTTCTTCTTTTTTTCATGCCATTTTCTAATTCACAGATGATCAGAGTAGAATCTGCAAAGAACTATCTATATCTGAACACGTATGAACCATGACCAGAGAAATAATGGCGTATTAGACAAGTAAATGCAGGAAGCAACTCTACCTCCATTTTCTATTAGATAATTTTTGTGACAAGATCATGCGAACCCTTGTATATGCTCAATCAAATTGATGAGTGACCTTTGTCTATGATCGATCACATCATACTAAGAACTACAGCATATTGAAACAAGGTGAGAACAATTACCAGATGGACCACTTCTATAGCCTCCAGATGACCGACCCATATATCGACCATGGGGCCTTTCATCGGGATAACCAGGTCTACCACCCATCTCCCGATCATACCCACCAGGATAATCATATCCGAACCTGCACCATAGAAGTTATGCATCATAGGAGACGAGTAAGAGAATAAAAAGCAGTCTGCAACATTCAGCAAAACTCTTGGATTGCCTCTTGGAGACCCAAAAAGATTGGGGTGGCAAGTATTAATTTCACAAACAAGATAGAAGTTGGAAAGAAGGGAACCCAAAACTATACTCCACAACCAACAAACAAAGAACCCCAGTTCAATGAAGTCCAAATCTTTAACAATATAAATCAAGTTATCTTGCAGGGTGCATAATCAAGTGAGATGCGTTACAATAACACACTGATTAGATTAGCGTTGTTGTCCTCAGCCAAGTGACATTATTTGGTGTGTGATGGCACATGATAGCAAACGCATGTTTATAAACAAACACAACTCAAGAAATTCAACCATCACGCAGGTTAAAATCGCTAAAATTTGCATAAGAAAAAATAATTCAGGCTATACAGGCGGGGTAATAGGATAAGGTAAGTTGACATAGCGAGCTTCTAAGCATACGAATCACGAAGCTAACCTTCGGTCCCCAGGTCCATACCCTCCTCTAGGACTGCCCCTCCGTCCATCAGATCCATCATCTCTCCTCGATCGTTTATATGGTGGAAATGGAGGCGACCGTCTCGGAGGTGGAGAGTGTCCACCTCCTCCTCGTCGGTCCCGATAAGGCGGTGGAGGTGGACTCGGGCTCGGCCTCCCCCGCTTGTGATAATCCCTTTCGCGTGGTGGCGGAGGAGGGGGTGACCTATTGCGGTCGTAGTACTCCCGACGGGGAGGTCGGTCATAATCACTATCATTACGTCGCTCTCTGGAGCCTCGGTCGCGGTCTCGGCGAGACGGTGGAGGCGGAGCTGGGGGCTGCGGGGAGGAGTCAGGATCTGCGTCAGCGGAGGATTTTTTGTTGTTTCGGTCCCGGCGGCTGTCGAGGTTTTCTACTGGAGCATTCAGTACTTCCGCCATGGATTATCGCCGGCGGTGTTGGCGGATAGAGAAGACAAAGCCCTAGTGCGCAGTATGCGTGTGAGAGAATGTGTGTAGCCTAGGGGTTTCAGTGTGAGGATGGGGGCGTCCTTTGAGAAATTATTTTAGAAAAAATCACACAAAGATCCCTACAATTATTTAATTATTACTGTAACTCCTCTATCGTTTCAACAATGGGGAATTTTGACCATTTCTTTTCAAGTTATTGCTCGACTAATCAAATTTACAATCAACCTTTTGAAAACGAACACTTTAATCCTTGTCTTTTTAGTGCATGTTTGGTAAAGCTTTAATTATGATTTCAACTGGTCATACATATTTTTTTTACCGACATATTTTAAATGATTCACAACTTATAGTCACTTCAATTTTAATTTAAGCAGTCTCAAACATGCTCAATATAGATATATCACACATAAAATTGTTCGAATCAAGAGACATACATATTGTCCAATTAAATAGGTGTTAAAATACCAAGTTTAAGTAAATCTTGAACCTCGAAAATTTTGACACTTTCAAATTGTAAGGATTTGTCGAATTGTTGAGGGAAGATAAAAATGTGATTAGATATGGGCAGTTAAATCACGTGGTCATTTTTTTGTAGCAGGCCATTTCTACAAATGCAAAAATAGCAGAATTAGCTACTAGCGATCATGCATAACTTTAGAACACAACTTAACTAACGCCCTATTTGATATTCAAGATTTTCCATGGAAAATGAAAAATGACTTCCATTTCCACAAATTTGCCTTGTTTGATAGACATTTTCTTCTAGGCAATTCTTTTTCCACCTACTCACCTCACGCGCTTCTTTTCATTGTTTTGCTTGAATTTCTTTTCCCACATTTTTTGTGGGAAAACTGAATTCCAGTTAGTTTTTTATTTTTATTTTTTTTATTTTTTGGCAATGAAACGAATTTCATAACCAATTGTAAATTTTCTTTTTTACTTTAATAGACATTTTTCATGTAAAATAAAGCCAAACGAACACTAAACTTTGATGAAAAAATGATTTTTTAGGAAAAAAATTTCATTTTTTTTTCACTTTTTGGCAATGGAAACAAATCTTATAACCAATTGTGGAAAAAATTATCACTTTAATGGACAATTTTCATATAAAATAAAGTCAAACGAACACAAAATTTAAAAATTTTCTGGATGGAAAATTGTACCAATTAAACACACTTAATTAACAATTCACCGCGAAACAGTTTCTAGACAATTACTTTCTCTGGAATTTATTTTCTTTTCACTCATTTTCTACCATTACAATCAAACGAATCGTAAGATAATCGCTAATGATTCCTAAGGTAATGTTGACGTGGCAATGTCAATTGTTGGTTCTTTGACCTGTCTAGTTAGTAAGGTTATCAAGCAGAGTTTTCCACAAGTATGCTAGTGAGATAATGAGTTCAAAGAGTGTCGAACTCAAGGTTAATTGTATTTAGAGAGTTGTGAGTACAATAATAAAGAGTTAAGATGAGGATATTGATAAATTTTTAAAGAGTTACTGGATATTAGGAGGGTATTTGATGAGAATTAAAATTAGATTTTTAGTGAATTGTGATAGAAGTTTTTGAAATGTGTCGTTAAAAAAATGTAGTTAATATTGATTGTTTGATTTTGATTTAAATTTAGATTAAAATATGATTTTAATTTGGCCCAAACAGGCCCTAGAAATATGGAACTCATGAGGTATACTCGGTTAAGTTGATCGTATCTTGAATTTATTGTAGAATAAGCCCTTGTTTGACACCAATTTTTTTCATTCTATTTTGCATTTTTTTCTCTTTCTTCATTTTAACCACACATTATATCAATAAAATAATATTATACATAAATTTAAAAATTCTTCTTACTTTTTAATCACACAATCTTTCATCAATCACTATTTCAAAAATTATTTTTCAAACAAAATGAGTGTCAAACAGGAGCTAGGATGAGCTCCTTGACGGACATCAAACCTGTAACATTTACTTGGTCAGAGTCCCGAGTGTTAGCAATTTCAAGTGGATCCCTCAAGTTTGGGCGTTTAGGTGTTTATGAACCCTAATTTTCCCATTTTTTCTGTCAAAAAAATATAACCCTTTTTCACCAAATGAAAAAGCATAAACTATTCCACCTTTTTCGTTCTCTCTCGTCCATCTGAAAAATTTCCCAATTGCAAAAGATTATATTATTTCCGAAACCCACAAAAGCTCTTCAAATTCTCTCACGCTGTAGAGTTTTTTTCTGCAGATGCCATTACCATTTTCAAATAATCAAAAGAAAAGGTAAGAATTGGAAAATGCAGAGTGGAAAATTCAGTATCAGTGCAGAAGATCTATCGACGATCGGAGGAATAGCAACAGTATCATTGCTACATTCATTCATACCGACACATTGGCTGCCTTTTTCAATTGTTGGCCGGGCGCAAAAATGGACTCTTTCTCGCACTCTCCTTGTTAGTAAGTATCGCTATATACGTGTTTTGTTTATATGTAATTATACTGTATACATCCTGCTGACTGTTAATTGTAAAGTTGAGAGAGGGAAAAATGTGATTTTTGTTAGTGGAAAGGAACATTATTATATTATTTTAAAACTTCCTGAGTGGTTGGCGAGATCCAGAAGTACGCCGCAAGGTTTTGTGGGGAAAAAGGAAGGGTCATTCATGGGTTGATTGATATGAAGATTTTGTCGTGGTTTTTAGACGCAGTACAATTGATTGGTTTTCTGGTGACAAGATATACACGAGGACATGCTGTTTATATGGTATTAAAAGTCATTACGAGCATGTTTGACCCCATTTTTTTCTGATGAAAATGCATTTTGGAATAGTATTTTGATGGAGAATGTGCGGTTAAAAAATAAGGAAAAGTTTTGGATTTGCCACAACATTATTTTATGGAAGAATGTTTGGTTGAAAATAAGAGAGTAAAATGTATTTTGGAAATAATAGGTACCAAACAAGGGTTACAACTTGTTTTCTGATAAATTCGGATAAAACAATCCAAACAATATGAGTATGAAGCTTAGGAGAATGTTGAGTTCAGTCAGGTTGATGAATTGATTGTTTTTTGTTGACAATAAATATATACATGAGTACATGGTGTTTATATGGTCCGGATCAGGATAAAAGCAATTATGGTTTAAAAGTCGTTACATCGTGTTTTCTGATTATTCGGATAAAGCAATCCAAACAACATGAGTTACGAAGCTTAGGAGAATGTCGAGTTCAGTCAGGTTGATAAATTGGCAAGTTATGGTGGGGATTTTGGGTATTGAATATGGTTAGAAGTAATTTGTGGTTACCTCTAGGTCCTATGTTCTGTTGTGGTGGAATGACGTGAGCTTCAACGGGAGGAATGCTGGTGACAAGACTTTTCAGAAGGAGGTATCTTGTTCCAAGTTAAAGTACACAATCTATGTCTAGTTCCTCATGACCGAATCCTGAGTAGTATATGGTAAGTTTTGAGGTAGTCTTATTAGCTAGAGGCATGTGAGTCACTGGATGTGATGCTTAAACAAGGTGGTATTCTGCAGTCGTGGCATCTGTTAAGCTTGTTTTCTCTATGAATTATGGGAGAGGTATTGAGTATAGATTAAGGTATCAGATGAAGGTATTAAATAACTCGAATAAGGAGATCAATTGTAAAAACTATCTTAAATACTCTGGAAATTAATGGAAAAACATAGAGAGAAAAAAGCTAGATTTGCATATGATTTTTCTTGACTTGATGAAAATGTATGATATGATGGCAAGTGAAGTGCTATGGTGGATTATGGCGAAGTAGGTAATTTCTATTAGATGTCTAAGTAGTTAATTACTACTAAAGATATGAATAAAGGAGCATCATGAATGCGAGATCTAGTGAATTTGGTACTTGGTAGTAAAGAATTTTATACTATATGCTTGCATAAAAGTTCTGCACAGTCTCCCTCATTTTTTTTTTTTTTAATTTTTTTTTATTTATAGATGAGCTTACTTGATATCCAAAATTAGGCGCTTTATTGTATACTTTCTGACATAATTGTAGATGGCTCAAAGAAGGGGATAAATGGTAAGGTAGGACTTTGGAGGACTTTGAAATCTTCAGTTTTCGGTTATGTAGAACTAAGAGTGTGTTTCAAAGAACTTCTGCAAAGCTCGGAAGAAATTCTTGGAGGGCAAAAGCTGTGTTTCTTAAAATAATGGGTGTTTGGTTAAAGTCCAAAAGTGCTTATGGACTAAGAAAATAACTTCTTTAAATGGTTTTAGAGAAGTACCAACTTTGAGGTTTATCAAAAAAAAACTCGACATTCTGCTTATATGGGAAATTGAAATCTGTATATAGGCTGTGTTTGAGCCACATTATTTTAGAATAATGTATTTTGGAATTGTAGATTGATGGTGAATGTGTGGTTGAAAAAGAAGGAAAAGTTATTGATGAGATAGAAAATATTATTTTATTGAAAATGTGTGGTTGAAAATGAGTAGAAGAATAAAAATGAAAATTTTAATATAGTTCAAACAAGGGCATAATGAAACTTTTCAATTAATGAAATTATCCTTTTAAATTTATTAAATACCAAAAATATCCCAATTATCTTACACATTATAACTTCACTTTATTGTGTGAAATCATATCAGCAAGAGGCCAATTGCATTGTACTACAAAGTCAAGAGAGATCCTTGAATTTCTAAAATAATAGGATTAAGACATACTTTTTTCCCCTTAAATATCCTGTACGCAAATAACCGATGACATGAAATTAAATTTCTATGATACAACGATATGTTTTCTAGTTTATATTGAACAATATCAGATAATATTAGAATAAGAGTTAACTTTTGCTATCACGTATAGTGCTATGCAATATTGTGTAAGGAATGCATTTTAGTGCATTACATTGAATTGAGTTGAACGTGATTGTGTAAGGAAGAAGAAGACAAAAATTATGAACATGCACAAAAATTTGGGAAATTTTGATCTTTCACTTCACTCTTCATTATTATTTCTAGTCTCCTTCCTTCTTTTCAATTTCTCTTTTGCCTCATATTCCACTTGATCTTCACTTCAATACCTCGATTTCTTCTCTTTTTTTTTTTGTGCCAATTTCACCTATTTAACTGTAGTTTGAGTATTTTATCCTACAATTTTAAAAATGTACAAAAATCAATAGTGATCAACTAAAAACACTCGAACTATTAACAAAATATCTTACTTAGATGTCATGATATGTATAAGAATTGCACTTATCAGTAGCCATAAAATTCGTAAATCCTGAATTTAGTACGAGTAGTGTTCTAAGAAGCGTAAAGTGTGGAAGTCAAGTTTCAAGTTTTACGAGCGTAGACGAGATCTAGGCGTAAAAAATGTTTTTATTTTTATTTTTAATATTATTTTAAATTTTAATAGTTTTAAAAATCATTTAATAATTAAAATAAAACATATCAAACATTTAAAATTATAAAATACTATTTACTTAATAATTTTTATCATTAGTCAATATACTTAATAATTCCTACAATTAGTCAATTATACAATTTTCAAGTTTTCGAAATACAAAAGTTACAATTTTTTTCATAGTGTCAATTTTCAACAAAACTAATCATATTTAATAGATTTATAAGAAATTTATACATACTTTTCAAGTTTCTAACAAAATGATAAATCTCAAAATCATAATTACATAATGTAAATAGCATCGTAGTTTAAATCTTATTTAACTCTTTATCGGATAAAGTCATTTTTTTACTTTCGTACAGATAAAGTCATTTAAAAACTTGAAATTAAAGTCAAATAAAATGCTTTTTTTAAAAAAGGAAAAAATAAAAAAAAAAATTAATAAAATGCGCCCATTCGCTATTAAGCGGTCAACTTGGCAGTTGATTGCTTAATTTCGCGCTTACTACCAAGGTGTGGCATTTCACCTGCAATTCGCTGTGCCTAGGCATGCTTTTAGAACGCTGAGTACCAGTCATACATCAACGACGTCAATATGGGTTATATGACTTTGTTACTCGCATATATAGTCTTGATCATTTCTAATTGATTATCTGCATGCAGCTGCATGTGGAGCAGTGTTGCATGTATTATCTACTTCACTGCTTGGCATAACAGCAATTACCATATCAAACACAATTGCGGGGGAGGAAACCGTGCATAAACTTGCATCTTTGTTGCTCATAGTCCTTGGGGGCAGTTACATCATTTTGTTTCTGACTGGAAAGGGTGGTCATAGCCATTCTCACAACCAACCCATGGAAAAAATGGCAGTTGCTGGTCTTGTTCTTGTACCTGCATTGTCTCCTTGCGCAACTACTCTTCCTGTATTTCTAGCTGTTGGGAACTCATCTTCTATGATGGTGCTTGCTATCATAGTTCTGTTATTCAGGTACGGTTTCTATGTTTAATGTGTGTTTGAACCACATTATTTTGGAATGGTAGATTGATGGAGAATGCGTGGTTGAAAAAGAAGGAGAAGTTATTGATATGATGGAAAATATTATTTTATTGAAGTATGTGTGGTTGAAATGAGTAAAAGAATGAAAATGAAAATTTTAATGTGGATCAAACATGAGCTTAATTTCAAATGTTTGCTTTATTATGTTTCACCCTTCAATTTCTTAATAGTTACATGTGGGCAACAGTATTAATTAAAAGAACTGATTGAGATTTCACTGGTTAGGGCAGATTATTTAGATTTTGCTACGATAATATGAGAAACATTCAGGAATTGCTGCATTTTTCTGTTGTTTCAGCTGAAAACAGTCACTGCTGTCTGTTTCACAAATCAAAACGTGTTATGTGCATGTTTGGCTGGGCTTAAAAGATATACTTACAAGCTTACTTATAAGTTAAAATAAATAATTTTGCTATTGGTCGAGTAATCCCTGATTTACTTTCAAATAAGGAATTTTATTATTTTTTAAATAATTTTGATGTTGGTCAAGTAATCTCTACTTTACTTTTATAATAAAAAGAGCAACACATACTTTCACGCTTAGCCAAACATCCTCATATCATGTAGCAATTTTGATTTTGCTAGTAATACTTACGTCATGAAAACTCTGAAATCAACAGAAATTATTTGCTTCCCCATCTAGTTTCAAACCCACAAGCCAGATCATTCAATTTCGAAGCTTAGGATTTCAAGAAGCTTTCTGAATGCTGGGATGGTTCTCGATGTTTTGCTGTTAATTTGTTCTTGATTGAAGTACGGTTTTGTGCCTCTTAAGTTAAAGATTGCCACATCTGAGTTGCCTGCTTTTCATGGTTCATCAACTCCTTATAACCCTTACCATCTAAACTGCTATCAACTTCTGTAATGGTTATAAGCATACCTCTATTTCCCATGCAATACTATCGAGTACTATATACTAAAAATCTCCAGAGATTATAAAATATACACGGAACATGACATAAGATTATGCTTTTGGACTTGCAGCACGATAGCTGTAATGATGTCACTGGTGGCTCTCTCGTTCTATGGTGCAAGCCAGATCAAGTTCCACTGGGTCGAACGCTATGACAAGCTTCTCGTAGGTTCTGTTCTATGCTTAGTTGGAATCTTGACTCTCATTTTCCATGATCATGACCATGAAGGAGATGTGAGTTTGACTGGAGAGCATTTACATAGGAAAATTATCGTTCTATAAGAATTGCTCGATCCCTGATGCATGAATATTATAATTTACCGTGCATTTTTCGACCAATGAATCCATGTAAAGTATCCGTTTTTTTTTTTTTGACGTTATCTGATTTTCTGTTTGCTGTTGGCGTTGTGTTAAAAGAGTAGTGGTTAATACTTGTGCTATTTGGTTCCTTTGTTGCCACAACTTATGGCTGTGCCTTTGGATTTTGTGACTGTTCATGTTGGATCTTGATAAAAAAAANTTTTTTTTTTTTGTTTTTTTTTTGTTTTTTATTTTTAAAAAAAAAAAAAAAAAAAAAGAAAGGAAAGGTGATGCAGCACAGAAAGAAGAAGATTTTATTGAAAATGGGACCGATGTCAAAAGAAATAATTTTGAGTCTTCGTTTTCGGAGAAGCTTGGGTCAATTTTGAGTGGAAATGCTCAAATAAGTAGAACTTAGAGCTTCGTCTTGATGTTCGACCTTTTTCGGACAAAATACATCGTCCAGAGCTTCAAAAATGTGTTTTCCTTTTTTTGGAGAATTTAATTTCGTTTATTGTGGATCAATTTTGAATATTAGGTATTTTAATTTTTGTAATTATTTTTAATGTTCATCATTATCTAGAATTAATCATTATTTAGAGTTTAATCGTATTCAAATTTTTATTATTGCTTTAAATATGAACGATAAGTTTAATTTAATCATAATAGAAAGTCTTCGCTCTTTCTTGACATTCATGAACAAATCGACAAGTTTGAATTTTCGCTCGGAATTTTGCTCTTTCTGCTATGTCAAAAGAAAAAAAGATGATTAAAAGGCCCGATTTATGTTGAGCCTCAAATTTCTACGAGTGTCAATTTTTATTTTTGTACAATAAATTTGAGGAGAAAATATGTAAATGATATGATATTGAAGTGATATAGTGCTCTCTTTTTATAGATTCAAGCCCCCTGCCCATTTTGAGTTGAGTAAAAGAGAAAAATAGGAAATTACTATAATAGAAATTTCGTAACCCTTCCGTAAGTTGAATTTCTACCCCAAACCAGTATTTCTTTGTATAAATTTTAATATGTCTCGAGAACAAAATGGATTACGCGAGATTCAAAATTCTCGGGTTAAGAGAATATCAAAAAAAATTTAGTATCTCAATTTAAATTCAAACACGAGTTACTTAACGAAAAGAAATATAAATCTTGATATAGTTCCGAAAAGCGTGTTAAATTAAAATTTTAAATACATGAATATGTTTTTATCACTTATGTTCGTTCTATTCGATTATTTCTTCAACAACGTGGACACTACCAATCACTTGAAAAAAGCTATGTAGGCAGCCAGATCTTTGAGGTTATAATTGTTTAGATTATAAGTTGGCATAGTAGTTAGAAACTTAAAAATTATAATTATAATTAGACACTCAGCATTTCACTAAGGATTGTCTGCTCATTTTCAGACATCATTTGTCTGAAGGCTATGTATCTTTCAATTTTCTAATTACAAATAATGAATTATGTAAAAATAATTAATGGGATTTTGTACTTTTATGTATTGGATATGGTGTGGAATGCAGAATGTGTCTAGGTGCATGCGTGTATAGGTGCTTAAAAGAAACTCTCCATGTTCTTTTGTCTCAAATGTTGCTTCATATGTAGGGATGTGCCTCCTTGGAGTTGTGGCCAAAACAAGCCCCCCACCCACCCCACCTTGGGTTACAGAGCACGTAGACGAATTCGAGAAATCTAATGTAAAAAAGGATCGAGTTGGTCTAGACGTAACTATCATAAGCTTGACCAATGGCCCGATATTGGGTCATGCCCTTGAGTGGGATCGTAACTTGCCGTGCCTAGCTTTTTAGTATCTAGTAATTGAAAAGGATGATTCATTGAAACATTTGCGCGAACTAAGGACCCATTTGACTGATTTTTAAAAAATCAAATATTGTTTCTGAGATTAAAAAATAACTTTTCGATCGGTCTCAATAACTTTTTGAAAGCACTTTGTCTCAACGAAAAGTTAAATTGACTCATGGTAACTTTCTTGAAAGCTCATCTACAAAGAGAAAAGGCAGAAGCAGAAGCAAGCTGCGCTCCCAAATGTGTCCAAAGTTTATCATAGAGTTGAGTGCGTGTCTACCTAAACAAATTATGTACGACTAAAATTTTTATATGTTTCCAAAATATTTTTTAAATTTCTAACCAATATTGAATTTTATAATATAAACTTTTAACATTTTTAAGCATTATTCAACCAGTCTTTGCTTGTTTGGAGGATGACCTTAAAATAACACAATTATTATCCTTGAGGGTCAACTTCCACTATAATAAAATATTATTTTCTGGAAACGAAGTTAATTGATAAGGCATTGTTTGAATTATGGGCAACAACCAAAAAATTAAAGAAGAAAAAAGAAAAGAAGAAGAAGAAGAAGGGGTCGATTCTTTAGAGTAAAAAAATTATTTTGTCATAATACGAAAGACGAAATACTGGTGTAAGATTAGTTGCGTGTGTCAAACTTTTATCTTGTACATATTTCACGTCGACAACTAGTGAATTACATCTTACCAAACCTAAACTATAAGTCTATCGTTCCTAACCTTTGTATTACTTCTACCCTCCATTATGTTGACACATTTATTTTGGTCGAAGTCCATCACGCCTCCTTAAATATTTGCTTTATTTCACATCCCAAACCTAAAAGAACTTCAAAAGTAATTGGAGACAACAAAAAGAAAGCACTTTCTTGAGTAAGAAAGCACTACCAATTAAATCATTAATGTGTGGGAAAAGCCCCAAAATAGATAAATAAGCCCTTGTTTGTCTCCTGTTTTTTTTTCTCGTGATATTTTACATGTAAATTTAAATTTTTTTCTATTTTTTAACCATACATTCTTTGAAAAATTATTTTTTTTCTTCCAAAAACTCTTTAAAAAGGGAGAGAAACGAAGGTTAAATAAAATAAAAACCAATGAACCAGTGATCAACACTTGCTTATTGACAAAACATATGCTAGGTTCATGTTCATGTGCACCCCATTATTATTTTTTATTTTTTATTCAGTTCTGATATTTTATAGAATGTTGCTACTGTTATAAAAAAAATTCATCTGTAAAAATGTCAGAACACACACGATTTTTAATAATAATATTTTATTCACATGGGGCCCATCTCCATGGGAGTATTTTGACATTTTTACCGATGAAATAATTATATACAAATGGTTTAATTGTATTTTATATTTTTCTCTGTGGAAGGGGCTGCTGGTTGGAGTTCGCAGACTTTTATCCAAACCAATGGATGAGGACAAAGTTTTCCAATCAGATTTCACAACTTGACCACACCTTACTGTCTTTATTTATAAGAAAATTCAACTCTACTCGCGCTTCATGTCACTAAATTATCATTCAATGTATGGTTTTAGAATCATTGACAAGTGTCCCGACTTTTTTGCTAACATGACAACCTTTGTTAACTAGCTCAGAATATGAGTTTCCATGGATCTCGACCTTGAGAAAAATGCTACAATGTTGTTAATTTAACTTTATCGTACTACTCAATTTGAAGAGCAAGTTCTACTCAATGTGATTATTACAATTGACTTACAATATATAACTTACGGATTACTTATCTAACTTGTATAACATACATATCAAATTCAACTTTTGAGGATCGACAAGTGAAATTTTCATAATAAATAAGTAAAAATTGTGAGCCAATTGTATCGTGTTAAACTATCCTGTCCATATTGTAAGATAGTAAACAAAGAAAAAAAAAACAAATAAACTTGCTTTATGTTTTTATGTTACATTTTTTTTTAATGTGACCAGGTAATTGTCCTCACAAATCAAGCATAAGATCATACTAAAAGAACATAATGAAATGCAAAAATCAAAATCTCGTTCATTGTAGTGTTCAATCTTGAATAAGATGTTGTCATGGCTGGCCCATATGGGTAAGCCGCCGGTCCACTTTTAAACTCTTTAACCAGTTTATCAACAGTAAATGCCAGCTACCAAACTTCAATAACAAGACATGAATGAACTTGGAAACTACCAATCACTTTCCTAATTTACAAAGAGATGTCCACACAGATACAATGAAGTAGACAAAGACAACCTACTTAGTCAACAAAATACAGCCAGCATTTAACATTAACCGGTTACCACAATAGACATCAAACCTTAATTTGTGGTTTTACATATCACAAGAAAACTACCCTTATTTGTGTAATGTCTACAAATCTGTTCATTTTAGCAGAGCATGTGTAAAATGTCTTCAGAGAACCATACCTTACTTCGCTTATGACAATCATGCCTAAAACGGCATGTCTGGTACACCGTACTGGACTCGACAATACAATACAATATACACTATTTAACTTCTTTTTATCAGACGTGCCATGAACATCTGCTACTGGATAATTATGTAAAAAAAAAAAAAGATTTAAGATAACAGCAGGCGATAAAATTACACCTGAACGGGATAGAACAGTTGTGTTTGAATTCTTCGATCTGGCAATTATCTTAATACCAAATTGTAACGTCCTGCTTTGGCATATTATCCTTTGCAAGGCTGGAAAAACCTTCGATATAGTCAACGGACGGTATATTGAACGGGGAACTAAACATCAGTTGGAAATTCTCATTAGGGGTGGATTTGAAAGGAGAATTTCCGACCTTGCACTGGTCGAATTGATTTTCTGCTGTGCGGAATATAGAATGATTAGTGGGCATGTTTGTTTCTTCGAAAATATTGCCCGGTAAAGCCATTCCTTGACCGTGAAAGAAGCTACCCTGTTGAGACTGAGTGCTCAGCAGCTGAAGAGACTGCATCTTTGTAACTGTAGAGTCCCCAGCATTTGAGTTCTTGTTCCCTTGAACATTATCATCATAAAATGACATGAGTTCATTAATCATTCTTTGCCCATCATCCGGAAGTCCTGAGAGATCAAGGGGAGGTGGAGTTGGACGTACAGGCAAAGCAACTGATTTGGCCTGGATGAGAGATTGAGGAAAGGTGACTGGCTTGACTTCATTAATATTGAAGTTCCCAAACTCAGAAGAATGTTGGTAAGGGCAAGCAAGTTGATGATTATCCCGGGAAATCCTGTCCGAGAAGCCATGGCAGAGATCACTCTGAGGACATTGAAGGAACTCACAAGTATATATCTTATGATCCATCACGATGTTCTGTTCATTTTCCGGCTTCCTCTTCCTTGAGAAGTCCAAGTTGTTAATTAATTCATCCTTCATTGGATGAGATTGCTGTTGAACTGGCAGTCTATCAGTGAACTCCAACCCAATATTCAACAAATCGAGGGGGTTGGGTTTTTGCTCATGTACGTCAAAGGGAGACTCGTCATCCACCTCTTCAACATCGTACTCACTGTTATCATTCATAGTAAAAGTTCCACTCCCACCGGACAAGGACAAAGGTGGACATCGATCGGGGTATAGTTCTCGAGCCAAAGTTTCCTCCTGGTTAATGATGGCGAGCCAAGTCGCGCTCTCCTTGGCTGTCATCTTGTCCTGTAAACACTTTGACTGCCTCACAAGTTTACGGATCTTGGCAATATCGGGAGAGATGTGCTTGATCACGGCCGTTAAAACACCCACCTTCCATGCCTTCTTCAAATCATGCGGTTTCTTGTACGGTGGAGGGCCTTGATCCTTCTGCAAACCCAACTGATGCCACCATTCCTCCTTCCCCGTGGGCCACCATGGAGGTGGAACACCTTTCTCTAATGGGAACCGCCTCTGAGGGGGATCACAGTGCTGCATAAGAGCAGACAAAAGTGAACCAAGGGTCGTATCCTGGAGCTCCTGCAGCGTGTAAGGGGTTGGACCAACGGGATTCGACCCCTCATTTTTCCCTGGGATTGCATTCTCCGTTTGATATTTTGCTATGGCAGCTGGTCCATTACGATCAAATCGGACTTTATCCTTCCACCACTCCCGAAGATTGTCAGATGCCCCACTCACCGGCTTGCCCTTCTCGGGGATAATTCCATAAACAAAGCCTTGAGCTTTGCAAACTTCCATCATCTTCAACATGTATTTCAAGATCCCATCTTGTGCCCTTGACATTTTTTTCCTTCTCGCTTGCTCTTGAGACTGCCGCTGCTTGGCAGCATCAACACCTTCCTTACCTTTATTCATTTCTTTCAGTCTTTTGAGTAGCATCTTATCTCTCCACACTCTCCTCTCAAGTTCGTCCACATCCACCTCCTCGTCAGTATAATCATCCTCTACAACTGGCTCTGGTTGTGGGCCACACACATCAGCTTCCTTGAGAGGAGCAGACGAGAAGAAATCAAGATCGCCACAGAACCCTATATCATCAAACATCATCATTGTCTCAGATGTGCACCACGTATTACAGAACTCCGTCAACACAAAAACTTCAAAGCCTCCAAATGTGTCGTCTTCGCCAAAACACAAGATTTAGCAACAGATGAGTTGGGAATCACTTAAATACCATGCTGTTCCCACCTGCAAACATTACAGGGGAAATATATTCAATCTCAACTAGAATTTTTTCCCTGAAATCTGAGAATCTATGTACATATATGCATACATATAGTGAACTGTTCAGAAAAAAACAGATAAAAAGTTCATTTTAAGCATATTTTTTACTTAAGAAAAGCTGTCATGAGAAAAGAAACCAGATCTGAGCAAAGTACAATAAAAATCAAATCAGAGTAATAGGAAATATTAAACTTTGATTTCCCAGAAAATTGGCAATTAAAGCTTCAAATTTCCCGGGAAAATTATTGAAGATTAATGTAATTTTCACAGATCCATACTCATGTTTTGTT
Organism: Fraxinus quadrangulata; assembly: GCA_903798255.1. Classification (NCBI taxonomy): domain Eukaryota; kingdom Viridiplantae; phylum Streptophyta; class Magnoliopsida; order Lamiales; family Oleaceae; genus Fraxinus; species Fraxinus quadrangulata. The sequence continues at coordinate 26,678 of CAIGRB010112175.1, forward strand.
TTTACAAGATCAATAAATGCATTAATGCATCCATTTTCTGTTCATGAAAATAACAATTAATAAGCAATTATAATTTAAAGAACCAGAAATAATTAAATCTGGAGAAAAAAGTTGATTTCTTTATTTTTAAAAAAAAAAACATAAACAAATGAGCAAAATTAACAAGAAAAAACTCAAACCACAACACCCATAAATCACCCACCCACCAAAAAAATACATAAACACATACATAAACAAAGGATCATCCAAACTCATCAAGAAAAACCTACCAAAAAACCCAACTTTAACAAGAAAAATAAGCCAAAAAGTATTTATATAATTAAAAAGAATTGAAGAAATTGCATTTGTTTCACCTTAACAGTATTCTTGAGAAGCCTTGTTTCAACTCTCTTCTTCTTGTGCAGAATAATTGACCCTTCGCAGTACAGAAGAGATGGAAAGAGAGATATTTATATATACGTGTATAAATTTCTTCGATTATTTAATTAATTAACGTAAGATATAATATGAACAGTATTAATGGGGTAGTGTATGGGAGATGAAAAGCATTGGCACTTGATAAAGCAAAGCCAAATGGAAAAATAATTAATTACAGCCACATTTAAGTGAGTTTGAGTGAACGTGGAAAAAGGGTTAGGTTAATCCTATATATCATAGACGAAATCGCAGATGTATTTAAGACATAGATCTTATAAGTAAGGGTGACCAATGAGAACGATCAAGCTTGGCCCAACCCCAACACGATCATCAAAATCGAACACGAAAATGACAAGCGTTTGTTAAAAATCGACGAATCGGATCGATTTCAAAGATAAAATGTCGTTGATTTTTTTTTTTAAAGAATATATGTAGACGAAATATTAGATGTATTTAAGACGTGTATATATAGGGATTAGTATGGATTGAGCTTGCTCAACACGATCACTGAAATCGACTAAAATCCCTATCCAAAAGCGACCCGACATTTGTTAAAAATCAACGGGTCAGATGGATTTCAAGGATAAAATATCTTTGAAATGTTTTTCATGAATAATTATTTTCTTATTTGGAATAAATTCTTGAGCAACTCTTTCAAACAACATGTGAAAAATTATTGCCTTTATTACACAAATATAATTATAAGTAATTCAAAAATGTAAATTATTTTTAACTTTTGTCATACACCTTTTGATTTTCCCTTTTGAATCATTAGTAATTCAATTCCATTGTATATAGACCATTTTTTGGTCTTCTTTCTATCTTTTTCGAAAGTGCGATTTGCATTATCTAATGTAGATTAAAAGTAAGTAATGAAAATGACATTGCCTTGCCGCAGTTTTGAAGCACGTGATTAAATAAAGACAAATTAAAAAAAAAACTTTTCTTGAGAAATATTTGATTACTAGCTAATATTCTAATTTTATTTATCTTAGACTTCGATCAACGTTTCATTAAGATTATGCTTAGTACGCGCTTAAAATAAATAATAAAAATTAATGATTGTTACGTAATATTGAATAGGATTGGACTATACAATAGATAATCTTTTTCTTTATTTACCGTATTGCACGATTTAATCCACCTTAACTAACATGCAATAAATAATTATGAGGATATGAAACAAATAGCACTAGAGTTGATCCTAGAGTTAATCATAACAATTTCTATAGACATGTTTTGTAAATTTAATATAGCAAAGTTTTTTACGTAGGCTTTGTTTGACTGTCACATTTTTCATGAAAAATGTCATATTCGAGAAAAATTAATTCAACTTTGACCGTTTGATTACAACGTGAAAATGAAAATCGAATTCTAATGTACAACCATTTTAAGTTGTATCTTATTTGTTTTCACGGAAAACGAGATTCTATAAGTTTGATGAGTTTCTGTTTTCAAACTAATATGAAATTGAAATTCATTTCCGCATTTGCCTATCAAATGGACCCTTATAGTTTTTAAAATCTGGTGACCGATTGGACTTCGATGCTCAAGTTAGAGATGGTTGCAAATAATTTGACAAAATATTTGCTTATGGTTATTAAGATAAGTCCAATTGAAGTCAACACTATCTTATGTATCCTATATTTATAGGTTCTTGTTAGGTCAATCACCACGTAGTGAGCCAGTGATTTATCTTTTACATGTGGACTTTCCTTCTTTCAAGGAGAGCTACGAACCAAGATCACAAAATGGCAACGTCGGGCAAGTCCACCTTCTATGGCTTGTTATGCAACCTTCGCAAAATTAGATATTTACTTTTGTCCTAATTTTGTTGACTATAATATTGGTTCTAATATGACCTGATTCGATTTGAGTGATAACTGGTCAAAACACAACGTTATAGTCTAAGATCTTCCTGTCATTATTCCACTATTATGGTTGACTTGTCAAAAGCTAAACAAATCGTTTACTTTAGGTGACAAATTGACTTTTTATATTACATGAAAGTACAATAAAACTAAAGTCTTATTCTCAACGTGTTCAGCTAGGCCTAGAAATCCTTTTATCATACTCGATATGATTCATCGTTCACTATACAGAGCGATTCAATTAGTTAGAGATACATTTTTTATTTTTTTTTATTTTTGAATTGTAACATTAATTATTTATAAAATGTACAATCCTCAATTTTCAGCTTTCTTTGAAGACCAAACCAGATTACTAACATAAAGGCCAATAAGAAAAGCCAACAGAACAAACAGAACCGTGTACATCTTTTGCCTTGCCATCTTCAACGTTGCCGATAGACCACAAGCAGCTTGTTCTTGGCTTTTCGCATTCGATGATTCTGTTTGTTCCTTCTCGTGTGATTTCTCGGGAACATTCTTGGCATCAGTCTGTTTTTCTTTATCAACATTTGCCAAGGTCTTTTCGCCTGCTTGTTCTTGGCTTTTTGTTTCTTCCTTCACATGTGATTTCTCAGGAACATTCTTGGTACCATTCTGCTTGTTTTGATCATCACTTGGTACGTTTTTTTGGCTGGCTCGTTCTCCATTCTTCTCTGGAGCGTCGAATGGCTCCTCTGCGGGCTTCTGAGGTTTCGGGGTTTCTAAGGGTTGCGGTTTGCTGTCTTTTTTTTCTGCTGGACTAATCAGTTTTGGCATAGTCACAAACAGCTTGCTGTTGTCAAATCTTGCACTGATTTTTTGGGTGTCACAATTTGGCGAAACCGGAAAATCCTTATCAAAACCGACCCACCTGTTATCCTCAAGTTGCCTTGCCCCACTGATCTTCAGGATTCTGGATTCACTAGTTAATTGAGCTTTCAACAGGTCTTTTTTAAACCCTGTAGAATTCGATATACTTTCGGCATTCCATAAATTCATTTATAGAGTAAAATGGATGATAGCGTACCCATAATTTGTTATACAATCATGATCAATTGATGATAATGACTAATAGATTAGCAATATCAGTTTTTAAAGCAGAAAATACATAAAGAACAAAGAGTGGCCCGTGTCATATACACCCCCTTGGCCACCCACAACTTTTACCAATTTTTTAATAATACATTTCATTAATTTTTATCAAAATCTATTTAAAATATAATTTTTAGCTAAACCGAATAGAGGCATAATGTTCTCTAGACGTCGGCCTAGAGTTAGCTAGCTAGCTTAGAAGTTCCCTCAATTCAAAATCAACTATTTTTTTCTTTTTTCCTTTTTTTTCCTCTTCTTCTAGTAATAGTGATGAATATGCTCGACTAGATAATACTGAACCGAACCTGACATAGTTTGACTCGTCTTCCTTACGATCATTTGTAGCAAAAAGATGCAATTTAGAAATCAAAAGTATGAGGGACACACCAGGAAGATTTAAAACGAGAGTATCACGATCTTCCTCCTGTATCAATTCACTAGCTGGTTCAACATAACTCATTTGATAATTTGCTGCTCCTTCCATTTTGAATGACTGAGTTCGTGTTTGAATGAGAAAAATAACTTGTTGATTCCACGACCAAGGAATAGAGACGGCTTCAAGGCGGGTGTATCCACGACCAAGGAATAGAGACGGCTTCAAGGCGGGTTACACCAAAATATGGTGTACAAATGGGTTCAGGCAAATCGCATTCCGGGATACAAATGTGTTTTACAGAATATGGTGTACAACGGTGAGTTCTGTGGGACATTTAAACAAACATATCGTGTGTGTCCTGAGTTTGCTTGTTCCTTCGTCCATTAGTTTTTTAGATTTCTTCGAAATTAGATATTCATTTCTTGAGATGGTTCCTCTTCAGGTGCTGTGAGAAAATCTCTAATCTGTTTTCTTGGAGGAGAAGATTTTGGGGTATTCTTGCATGGAAAAAGAAAAGGATTTCTTGTTTCTATTGTCCGCTTTGAAATATTTGTAAAGCAAGCTTTTTTGCATGTGTTTTTCTCTTTTGTTGGGAAAGAATTTTAGGGTCCGCATCTATTATGAGTAAAACTAATATAAAATAAGTACAATTTCATTAAAATAAATGACATGCATCATTTATCGATTGCCATTGTTCACCTTGATTTTTGCACAAGTGACATGGCCATCTGATCCTTGCTCCATTCACGTCCACATAACCTTTTTTCCCACATTTGGACAAATTGTTACAAACATGTGGCTTTCTTCGAATGACATTAAATGAGAGGCTTCATAGTAAAAGAGGAGAAATGATAATAGTCGGATGAAGAGATATGTGGCATCACTTAACGATTGAGGCGCCTTGTCATGGCGTCATTCCATCAGTTCCTAGGCTCAAGTGCAGTTAATATTTTTGACCATTAGCCACCCTACGACCTATAAGTTGACTTGATAGAATTATTGCTAGAGAGGGTTATATCAATCAATCATAGAAGACTTTTGTACAAAAGATCTTATAGGGAACGTGCCCCCATACACTTAGAGGTCATTCGTCTTGAATTGGTGCTGCAGCATTTTGCATTACCTTGTCTCATCCATAAAGGTTAGGCCGCTACAAGGATATTTGGTGGGTTCATCACTTTGACTACGAAGGGCCTCAAATAGGCCAAGGAGGATGATGTAGAATGCTAGGCTCGCTTATTGTATGGTTGCTATGTGGTCGTTCTCAGAGCCTCGATGAATGAGGTGTAACAGTAATGTCAACGATTTTCTTCATTCGAGTGACATATTTAGATGGAGTTACACTATTGAAATCAAATTATAATATAATTATTTAATTAAACAAAATTCAATTACAATTTACCTAAACGAACTAAAGTAAAAGTATAATTACCACGAATGAAGCTTACCAATAGAAATTAACTAATAATTATACCATCAAGATTTTAATTTAAGTCAAAATCAATAATTAATTTTAACCATAAACCACAACTTTTCAACGTTAAAATCTACTAAAAATTTGATTTTAACCACCAATTAGGGTCTATAGGCTATTGTCCAAATGGAATCTCTAGATAGATGCCCATTGAATGTTTTGACATGTAACATACCTTAACTTAGGTTTCAAGAAAACCAAATGTAATTTCTTGAAATGTGAATGAAATCTCACACCATATATGTAAATGCACCTTCTTGAGGAGACATTATTTGCATGGTAAAGTTATTAGCAGTATTGAGTTCGATTTTTCTTGCGGTGCATAGAAGCTAAAATATTTATTTACTTAGCCAAGCTTCAGTTAGTAGTTAGTTGAAGTTGTTAGAGTTGCTGAGTTGTCTAAATATAGTTTGTTGTTAGCTTACATGTGATTGTGTATATATATATATATATACTTCTGTAATCTTCTTCAATGTATATGAGAAAATTTTCTTCACGTGTATTCTCTCTTTCTAAACCTATAGAGCATATTCTCTGCAATTAGGTTTAAGATTCTACATGGTATCAGAGCAATTTTAGCTTCTATCCATGGCGATCAATTCAGAGAATGAAATCAAAGGTTCAACTGAGAATGATTCACCGAATCTAAATAAAGGCGACGATCCAATTGCTGCAACTCAGCAAATGATCACAGATCCTTCAAGCCACTATTATCTGCACTACAGAGATAACCTGGGTATGCACATTGTATCTGTTATTCTCTCTGATGAAAATTACTCGACATGGAGTCGTGCAGTGGAAATGGCGTTGAGTGTGAAGAATACAGAAGGATTTATTGATGGTACTATATTGAAACCTTCCAAGGATTCACCTTTATTTTTTGCTTGGAGTAGATGTAATCACAACGTTTCATCTTGGATCATTAATTCGATTCCCAATGAATTATATCCTAGTGTTATACACAAGGATTCAACACGTCAAATTTGGTTGGAATTAAAGGATAGACACAGCCAAGGAAACGGACCTAGAATCTATCAGTTGAAGAAATTGATTGTCTCGATCTCACGGGGAAATGGATCTATCAGTGCATATTTCAACAAATTGAAACGATTATGGGAATAACTATCAAACTATAGGCCACAAATTCACAATTCCTACTATGAGGAGGAACAAATCTTATAGTTTCTGATGGGATTGGATGATTGCTATTCTAATGTACAAAGTCAGATTCTGATGATGGAGCCCCTGCCTTCATTGAACAAAGTGTTTGCAATTGTTCAACAGGATGAAAAGCAACGAGATGTTGCATCAAAGAATCAAAATAACATTGATACAACTGCTTTTGTAAGTAGGCTGATGACTGCTCCACCTAGAAGTAATCAAATATCTGCATATGGAAACCAAGGATTCAGGAAAGATAGGCCTAAATACAGCTACTGTGGCATGCTTGGGCACCTGCAAGGGAAGTGCTATAAGCTGTATGTATATCTCCCAGGGCACAGATTGGCAAAAGACAAAGGGAAAGAGTTCAGTTCAAGTGCTAACCAGGTTACTGCCTCTCAAAGTTTGTTTAATGCATTCTCAAAACTGACCATTATGCCAGAACAATGTCAACAGGTTATTAGCATACTTAAATCTCAGATTCAGACTCAACTATTCAATCAGGGTCAAGTTAAACTGGCCATGAGTCCTCTTGATAACATTCAAGTACCAGATGATCCATCCTTTTCAGGTAATAATTTTTGTTTGGCTGTCTCAGACGTAGAAGATAAATGGATTATTGACATTGGAGCCACTGATCATATGGTGTGTTCCATTAGTCACCTAACCACCATTACAGCCATGATAAATGCAAGTGTAAAATTGCCAAATGGAGATAAGGCTCTTGTGACACACATAGGTACTGTGAGGCTGTTTGAACAACTTACATTGACCAATGTTCTATGCATCCCTTCATTTAAATGCAATCTGATTTTTGTCAGTAGACTAATCCTTTCTCATCATTGTTGTTTATCTTTCCTACATAACCACTGTTTTATTTAGGACCTATCTACACGGAAAGTGATTGGAGTGGGGAAACTTGAGGCTAAGATTTACCACTTCCAGCCTAGCAATACTCCATCTAGCAATGGCTCATTCAACAATATTCACTCTACAAATTCTGCTTCTTATCAACTCAATTTCATTTCTCCTGCGTTTGCTACTATTGATTGTAATAAAGCCACAAACAATGGATGCATTTCCAGCTTTACTGTTGTTGCTAGATTGCCCATTGAGTTGTGGCATTATAGGTTAGGGCATATCCCTCATGATAGTATTTTCCTTTTGCATAAAGTTGAACCAGAAATTGTATCGAACTCAGATTTTCATTGTAATATTTGTCCTATGGAAAAACAACATCATTTACCTTTCCTCTTACTCAATATTTGAACTCATTCACATTGATATTTGGGGCCCCTATCAGGTTGAATCTCTAGATGGATCAAGGTATTTCTTGACCATTGTGGATGATTACAACAGAACCACATGGACTTTCCTAATGAGAAACAAATCCCAAACTCGAAACATTATCCAAAATTTTTATCATATGGGTGAAACTCAATTCCATGCCAAAATAAAAATTATAAGGTCTGACAATGGGATAGAATTTACCATAACTGACTTCTATAATTCCAAAGGTCTCATACACCAAGTTAGTTGCATCGAAAGACCTCAACAAAATGGCATAGTGGAGCGTAAGCACCAGCACTCACTAAATGTGGCTAGAGTTCTTAAGTTTCAAGCCAAACTTCCGGATAAGTTTTGGGGGGAATGTGTCATTATAGCCACCTACCTCATTAATCATGTTCCCAGCTCTTCCTTGGCAGACGAATCACCTTATGAAATTCTGTTTTCCACCAAGCATGTCTATAATCACCTACGAGTATTTGGATCTCTGTGCTATGCTTCCACTCTTCAAAGAAATAGACACAAATTCGATCATCGTGCCATCCCTTGCTTTTTTATTGGTTATCTACCAAATATAAAGGGGTACAAGCTGTATAACTTACTCACACATGATATATTTGTAACCAGAGATGTTATATTCCACGAAAATCTATTTCCTTTCAGTGATCCTAAATTCTTGAATGCTCTTGGGTGTTCTGATACCATTTCCAATTCATCATCACATCTTCCTCTCTTTCCTACTTCTTCATTCCCTTTTTCCAGAACCCCCAACTTATGTTCTTTCTTCCACATCTTACCATCACACTCAGGTCCATCAGGAGGATTTTATAATTCTCCTTCTCAGGCTCCTTTAATCTCTTCCCTTGTACCTCCATCTATCTCTTCTCCTCCTTTACCTATTCGTTCCAACTCTCTTCGTAGATCTACTAGACCAAGAAAGCCACCTAGCTACCTTTAGCAATTTCACTGCAATCTTGCCCCTCAACACTCTTCTAGTCCACGTCAAACAGTTGGTACATCCTATCCCCTATCCACTAGTTTAGGTTATGATTCACTTTCACCAGATCATAGGGCCTATGTGTTGTCACTTTCCACTACTTCTGAGCCAAGAAGCTTCTTAGAGGCTTCTCAATCTCCAGCTTGGTGTTAGTCCATGGATGCTGAGTATGAAGCCTTGGTTGCTAACAACACATGGACCATTACTAAATTATCTGACAATAAGAAACTCATTGACTGCAAGTGGGTTTATAAAATCAAGCTTAAGCAGGATGGGACCGAGGAAAGGAAGAAGGTCAGACTAGTGGCAAAGGGGTTTACTCAGCAAGTAGGGCTGGATTATCAAGAAAGATTTTCCCCTGTGGCCAAGTTGACTTCAGTGAAAGCTCTTCTAGCAGTGGCTGCCATAAAAAATTGGCATCTTCATCAACTAGACATCAACAATGCCTTTCTTCAAGGTGACCTTGAGGAGGAAGTGTATATGAGATTGCCACCGGGTTATGAGCAGCAGGGGGAGGATGGTGTAAAATTGGTATGTAAACTCAACAAATCTATCTATGGCCTCAAAAAGGCTTCGAGGCAATGGAACACAAAACTATCTTCATTCATCATTCCCAGGGATTTGTTCAAACCAGGTCAGATTACTCATTATTCAGTAGAAGGACTGGCTGTTCATACATTTTGATCCTCATTTATGTTGATGACATTATAATATGAGGGAATGATTTGGTGTACATGGAACATTTTAAAAGGCCTTAAAGGAATTGTTGTGTGCCAGCGCAAATACGCATTGGAAGTGCTTGAGGATGCTGGATATTTGGGCTCAAAGCCTGCAAAATGTCCCATGTTGCAGAACATAAAGCTAACTAAGGATGAGAGAGAGTTAATTGATGATCTAGGAATGAATATGAGGTTAATTGGTAGATTGTTGTACTTAACTATCACAAAGCCAGATTTGTCCTTTGCAGTACAGGTTTTAAGTCAATACATTGAGTCTCCTAGAAAGCCTCATCTAGATGTTGTATATCACATACTCATATATCTGAAAGGAACACCAGGACAAGATCTATATTTTGCAGCAGATTCCAGCCTTGAACTTAGAGGTTTTTGCGATGCAGATTGGGCCTCTTGTGCAGATACTAGAAGATCAGCCATTGGCTTCTGCATGTTTCTTGGAAATTCCTTGATATCTTGGTGTTCCAAGAAACAACATACCATTTCGAGGTCCTCAGTTGAAGCAGAATACAGGGCTATGGCTACAGCAGTCTATAAGATAATTTAGCTCAAGAAAGTGCTGGCAGATTTGGGAGTGGACCATCCTAAGGTAGCTCTTCTATTTTGTGATAACCAGGCAGCTTTACATATAGCGAGTAACCCTGTCTTCCATGAAAGGACGAAGCACATAGAGTTAGATTGTCATTTGGTAAGGGAGAGGGTGCAATTAGGTAACATAAAAACCACGCACTTGTCTACACAAAATCAATTAGCAGACCTACTGACGAAAGCATTAGCAAGAGCCAGGTTTAAGACCTTATTAACCAAGATAGGTGCATTGAACATCTACTTTCCATCTTGAGGTGGAGTCTTGTGGTGCATAGAACTGAAATATTTATTTACTTAGCCAAGCTTCAGTTAGCAGTTAGTTGAAGTTGTTAGAGTTGCTGAGCTATCTAAATACAGATGGCTGTTAGCTTACATGTGATTGTGTATATATATACTCATGTAATCTTCTTCAATGTATATGAGAAAATTTCCTTCACGTGCATTCTTTCTTTCTAAACCTATAGAGCATATTCTCTGCAATTAGGTTTAAGATTCTACAGTTTTGGTAATGTTATGCATATGGGTAAATGATTCAAGAGTAGAATACTTTGAATGCAAAGACCCTAAACAACCATTGCATGCACCATCAAGAATTTGAAGATTGGTCGACCTTTATTAGAAATAAGGCTTGATTTGTTGTTCTTTTTTATATTGTTTTTAAAGGTTTGTAGGGATCTGAGGTGGAGTCATTGTTTAGAAAGTTACAGTGAAGATCATAAAATTGTTCAAGATATATTGACTGACTAATACTTGGTCTACAATAAGAAGTTCCAGTGAATTACTAAGAGGAATGTATTCAATTTGGACTTTTAAAGATTATAAAAATTTCAGGGTTTTCAATGTGGACTTTTTAAAAATCTTTAGAAGTATAGGGGTGTTCAATATGAACTTTTATAGCCTTTTAAAAAGTCGAAAATTTCAATATGTGATTTAGAGGTATAATTACATCTCCTTTTTTTTTTCCTCAATGAATTTATGAAATTTCTAAAGTAATGTCTCATTGTGCCAATTAATTACTATCCAATTAGTCTTACTTTGAATTAATTACCATAATTGGAAGTTCTTCTAATTGATTGTTGATTGTGACTATCAAGGATTAAGGCCGCGGGCTGCTGAAAACACTTTATTAGGGTCGAACTTACGTTTTTCACTTATCTTCCAAGATTTTGACATAAACTTCATAAAGAGTGGCTTTGATGAAATAATAAGCATGTGTTTTTAGGCTAACTCCTCGTAATGGTTGTAATTAGTTATATTGTATATTACATTGTGCCGATCTCATTTAGGGCACACTTGATATCCTCTCTATGATGTTGTCAAAGTAAATAGATATTTAAAATTAAGAAGAATTCAAAAGGCGATGTGGAGAGATATAAGACTTATCTTGTTGAAAATTACTTTATTCAAAGGAAATGCATTACTTTCAAAGAGACTTTCTCTTCGATTTCTACGAAAGACTCTTTTAAAGCTATAATGACACTAATTGCACATTTTGATCTTGAGCTACATCAGATAAATGTAAAGACGACATTTCTAAATAGTAATATTAACGAGACGATTTATATGGTGCAAGTGAAAAACTTTGAGTAAGACACCCAAAGAAAAATGTTCGTAAATCAAAGATATCCACCCATGGTCTTAAGCAAACTTTCACGTCATTGATATCACAAATTTTATCAAATAATTATCTCGTATGATTTTGAGATGAATTCAGTTGATGATTGTGAATATTACAAGTTTAGTGGGAGTAATCATATTTTTTTGGTATTGTATGTTAATTACATACTGCTTGCTTGCAATGATATATGCTTATTATACAAAACTAAGAAATTTCTATCATGGAAATTTGAAGTTAAAAAAAGAGTTCAAAGTGGTCAAGTTTCTATAAAACATATTAGGACAAACTCTATAATTACGGATCCGTTTACTAAAGGACTACCACCTAAGGTCTTTCATGAGTATACTGTTCATATAGGCGTAGCATCTTTTGATGATATGGTAGTTTAGTAGGAGTTTGTATTTGGATGTTGTCTGTTTAAGACACATATTTTGTTGCATGCATATTTCAGTAATAAAGTATTCAATTCAGTTTTTCACTCTCATTAAAGTTTATGTTTTGATCTCATTAAAGTATAAGGTATTAGAGAATAAAATATGACCAATTGGAAACATGCATAATTGGATCACAATATATATAATTTACATGCTACATATCCATACTTGATATATGTCATTTGATTACGTTGATATATGTGACAATTGATGAGTTTAATTATGATATTTGTAATGAAAATTGCTTTAATATTATATTGACATAATTAATGGATGTGATTGTTCAAAAATGCTTTTGGTTATGATAGTAAAAATTTTGAGCTCATAAGGTTGTACACATTTATAAGGTAACATATATGGTCCAAGTGGGAGATTGTTGGAAAAATAATTTGTCATGCAAGCTTACATATGTAACTAAATTGTATTAAATGCTATCTTATTGTTAAGCTATTTAAAGTGATCTAATAAATAATTAAAGTTATTGGGTTTTGAGTATTTAAATAAAGTATGTGCTTAAATACGTATAAAGACCGAATTCATTAGGATCGTATTTCATGATGGACATAAATACATGTGGAAATATTTAAATATGGTTATTGTCCCTAATTCAAATGTGATTCTCATTCTTTGTGAAATTTCATCAACATAAAAATACAAGAAAAAATATATTGAAGAGGAATATCAAAACACCACAATCAAAATCAACAATTAAAATCAAGAAGAATGAATCAAAACAATCAAGATTAAAGAGCAAAAAGTCAAGATTAAAGAGATTACAAGTCGATCTTCAAGATTCAAAACAATGGATCCAGCTACGTTCTGCATGTATTAATTCTCTTGGCGATTACACATGGAGATTTTTGGCCATATATTTATAAAGTTTGATTGATTACAAAATTTCTAAAAAGTAGTATTAGAGTCAATTCCATGTTAAATAATTGAGAATCAAGAAAGAATTTTAGAGTTGAAATTCATAATTTGGATTTCTCAACTTTGGGATGCGAATTTTAGTCCTAAATTTCGAATTAAGGGTATTGTTCTTTGTTTAGCTATTTGCAAGGACATATTTGTGACTTTTGTAACAAATGATGAATTATAACCACTACGAAAGATACATGTAAAATGTAAATTTATAAAATACGGTATGTAAAATATAATTAGACCATGTATTTGTAATTTTTCCTAATTAATTATGAAGAGAAGATTTAAAAATATTGTAGTAAAAATAGAAGGTTCGAACATAACCTTCGTTACCTCCAACTTTTATCGACTATGCTCCGCAGTTTCCATTGTCTAGATTGAAAGAGAATTTTTATTTTTTAAAATAACGTGTTACATTATTTTTATTTTGTTGGATATGCACTTCAATTTTAATTGATGTGAAGAACCTTGTCTTGTCGATCCCCTTACACACGTGATCTACAATGAAAATGCCGAACGGGAATTCTTGAAATCCTGGCGATTCTCTTATGCCATTGCCGTTGGTGAACTACTTTATTCAGAAAATTGCTGGCAGCCGTCCAGTTGTTATGGAGCCGTACCTTGTGAAATTGGCCGCGCTAGTGACTGCTTGGCTTTCGGGGACGGAAGGCCAACGCATTGCTGATGTTTTGTTCGGCGATTATGGTTTTACGGGCAAGCTAGTGAGCACTTGGTTTAGGACAATCAATCAACTTACAATGAATGTAGGCGATCAAGATTACAATCCTCTGTTTCCAATGGCTATGGTCTTATAACTACACCAAGAGAGCCATTAGTAGCCCAATGATTTGATATCCCCTCATTTGTAAATGGTGATATATATTTTTAGACATCTAAAGAAGGTCCATGACTTTTTTTCTTGGTATTTTTTTTGTTAAAAATAGGAAAACGGTTCAAATGACTTCGAGAAAAGAGACTTGGTGTAATTTTTTGTGACTTAAATATTTTCATTTTTATTTTTCCAAGTATTAATTTCTTATGCACACCTTGTTTTATAAGTGACGAATGCTACACTTACAGCAATTAGTAGCTGATAAGTATACTTTTCATAGGCTTGACCAATGGACACATTCATAAATTGTTGATATCACCAAGTGTGATTATAATTAGTTCGGGGACTCTCTAATTCATTGTGAATTTGGATTTCCTTGTCACATTGACGAGCGATAATCAATGGTGATAACGCATAATAAGAGGGAGCATGTTTGGCTCAACTTGAAACGATATCAATCCAGTTTTATGGAAAAGAAGCAAGACTGAGCCCTTGTTTGACACTCATTTTGGGCGAAATTTTTTTTTGTAACAGTGATTGATGGAAGATTATATGGTTAAAAAGTAAGGAGAATTTTTGAATTTATGTGTAATATTATTTTATTAATAGAATGTGTGATTGAAATGAAGAATGAAAAAAAAATTGGATTTCAAATCGTGGCTAAATAAGCTATAACTGGAAAGGATTTAGGCCAATTTCATTTTCTGCATCTATGGGGGCCACATTGACAAAATTGTGGAAAATTATGACAAAAACACATCCAAAATTGACTTTTTGGGGGTCCAAGAATTTATGTTCCTAATTTACCCTTTAAACAAAATGGCGAAGGATATTTAAAAGTGAAGGAATGGGAAGGTTATTTTTGAAAATTGGTTTTAACAAATGAGGGTATTTTTGACATTTTGAATTTCAAGGTTTTATGCGACAATTAAAACATGCACTTAGTAAGTTTTTAAGAATTGATTGATAGTGTACCTTTGAATAATGAGGAAGCTCATTGGGGGTCAAACACGTTATTTCGTTTTTATTATTTTTAAAATATATTTTTTAATTATATATTTTTAAAAATACATTCTAATAAAATAATGGACTCAAGGAGGCTCTTATATAATATTCAAAAATCAATCTTTAGAGATTGTAATGAATGAGGCAGCCTCGTCAGATACAATGGAGATTCCAATTCATACCCACGAGAAGATAAAACAGAAATTAATATAATAGTGCATTGCTTTCGACAGTCGATTGGGAAAGAAAATATTATAATACACAAATCCACATCACTGTCATAGATGATGAAGCTGAGAAAATAAATATAGAGAACCCGCATCCCACTTGAACACGTCAAGCTAAAAGCTGTAGTATGAAAGCAACGCTAGTATTTGAAATTTAGGGGCTTGGGCAAAACCCATTTTGAGATTTCATAATATCGGAAATTGTGATTCTGATACTGGATTTTTGATATTCAAGAAAAGATAAATAAAAATCCCATTTTGAGATACAAAACAGATTGATCATTGGGTGATGGGCATGGCGAGATTGGCAGTCCGAATGATGATTTTGGTGCTATTTTGTTCCTGGGCAGAAGCCGAGTACACGAAATACAAAGACCCAAAGCGGCCATTGAGTGACAGAATCGAGGACTTGATGGGAAGAATGACACTTGAAGAGAAAATTGGGCAGATGACCCAGATTGATCGAAAGTATTCATCCCCAGAAATCGTCAAAAAATACTTTATTGGTATTCATCTTTAACATCGTATAGAAATTGAGCAGTAAAAGTAATTTTTTAGAACCCCGTCTTTGTCAAGAAGAGTTCACGTATAAATTTTACTTTAAAAGACTTCTTATTTCGATGTCAATTTTAACAGCACTAAAAAGGCTTTTACCGTGCCCTTCTGTTATGATCTAATTGTATCCTACATGAAAGTTCCTTCTTGTGAGTTTATAATCACTTTGCGCATCTATCCCTTACCAGCCAATTTTAAGGATGATTTCTGCCCAAAAATGGTGGTTACTCCTCTTCTTACTCGAGACCTTGGGAGCACCTCTGGAGTTCTTGAGTAACAGCCACTCAGGACCCTGGTAGCTTCTTGGGAGATCCCAAGTATATACAAATAGGGAAGGTGGAAGGGAAGCTCGGGAGGGCGGGGGGGGGGGGGAGGGGGGGGGGGGGGGGGGGGGGGGGGGGG
Organism: Fraxinus quadrangulata; assembly: GCA_903798255.1. Classification (NCBI taxonomy): domain Eukaryota; kingdom Viridiplantae; phylum Streptophyta; class Magnoliopsida; order Lamiales; family Oleaceae; genus Fraxinus; species Fraxinus quadrangulata. Next base: position 42,687 of record CAIGRB010112175.1, read on the forward strand.
GGGGGGGGGGGGGGGGGAGGTAGTAGAAGGGGAAAATGGAGAAGCAGGGAGCATCATAAGCAGAGGGCTGGGTAAGAAAAAATAGTGGGGTTGGGAAGAAGAAGGGTATTGATATATCGGATTTACATAAAGAAACGAGGTTTGTTTGCATAATTTGAAAAAGAAGCCATGTTTCAATTCCAATCCTTCTAAGTGAGTAGTAAAGTATCAATTTCAATCTAATTTCAATTTTTATGGTTATTTACATGTTTTACTAGGAATGTTAAAGTAATAGGTTATTAGCAGCATGGCTTGTTATGAGATATTGAAGTTTGCAGGGAGTATTCTGAGTGGTGGAGGGAGTGCGCCAGGTCCAAAGGCTTCTGCCGAGACTTGGATCAATATGGTTAATGGGTTTCAAAAGGGTGCTCTTTCTACCCGTCTTGGAATTCCTATGATTTATGGAATTGACGCTGTTCATGGCCATAATACTGTCTACAATGCTACAATTTTCCCTCACAATATTGGGCTCGGAGTTACCAGGTAAGTCATACAAACCAGTCCGCCAATCTAATATTACTAAGAGCATGTTTGGCTAAACATAAAAAAAGGTAAAAATAATATCTTATCAAAGAGCGTTCTCATGATCTGAAGATTGTTATAATGATTTCGAAGTGGATTTATATTCTGGTACAACATTTCTGAACCAGTAGTTTCTTAAATTGTAAAAAGTTGAGTGAAAGTTTGATATGCTCAATATGATTTGTTAAGGAAGCCGGTTCTGATTTCTCATTGCCCTCCTCCTAGTTGAGACTTTCTTTCAACTGTTATCAGTAGGTTTGTCTTCAAGAAAATCCTGTGATTTTCTCTGCTGAAATACTGGAAATTCATGCTTTTATCTTACCTAGTCAAATCCCTTCTCCTGTTGTTTACAAATGACTGAAATCATATGAACTTTGATTAGGGATCCCGAACTTGTTAAGAAAATAGGGGCTGCAACTGCTCTTGAAGTTAGGGCCACGGGCATCCCATACACTTTTGCTCCCTGTATTGCGGTAAATTACATTAACAGAACAGCTACTTGTTTGCATTCTATCAGGTTTTTATCGAAGTAGTCTATTTATCGGTTTTTACAGGTTTGCAGGGACCCAAGATGGGGTCGCTGTTTTGAAAGCTATAGTGAAGATCATAAAATAGTTCAGGCATTGACTGAGATAATTCCTGGTTTACAAGGAGATTTACCGACCAATTATCCAAACAATTTTCCATTTATAAGTGGGAGGTACAATCTATATCCCTTGTCTCCCTTCATATTCATTCACTATGCAAGTAAACATCACAAGCTTATGACAGAAATATTACGCCCATATTTGGTCCTCATTTTCTAGAAGCCATTTTTCCTCGAACTCATTTTTAACCAAACATTCTCCCAGTAAAATAATTTTACACATGAATCCATAGTTTTTCCCTACTTTTTCACACCACATTCTCTGAAAAAATTACTTTCCACAAAATGTATTCTCAAAAAAATCTCTATCAAACTGGGGCTAATTTTATTGAGGCACAATGACAATCTATAACAACAGTTGATCTAGGTCCACAAGGAGTTATTCTAATGTGTGGGGACCATAATTTTGTCCATATGATAGATGCATAACAAATTTGACATGAACTTCTTATAATTTTCGTTAAATTATTTTGACTTTTTTTTTTCCCCCAAATGTTTTAATGAACACAACTTGCCTTTTTTTTATATTCCAAATTTACAAAATGGAGGTTGTACTTGTCGTGGAGGTGGGAAAGGCCAAAAGCAGGGGGTGGCAAATTGCGGAAGAGAATCAGGGGTCATGTGGGAGATTCATTTCTCTGTTTCTCTGTCTCTCTCTCTCTCTCTTTTCAATTATGGATATAATTATCTTTTTTACGAATCAATAGAATGACTAATATGAAATTAGTCACATGTCTAATTGAGAAAAAGAAATGTATGCTTATTTCATTCAATTTGGAATAATCATTAGAAATTTCCTCATTCATTGTTACCATTAATCAAGGACAAAAGTTGCAGCATGCGCGAAGCACTTTGTAGCAGATGGTGGCACAGTCAATGGTATCAATGAGAATAACACTATCATAGACTGGAACAACTTGCTTCGCATCCATATGCCTGCATATCTTGATTCCATTAGAAAGGGTGTGGCAACAGTGATGATATCTCTCTCAAGCTTGAATGGGAAAAAGATGCATGCTAACTATGATCTTGTCACTGGATACCTCAAGAAAAAGCTCAAATTCAAAGTGAGAAGTCACATTGAAAACTTTATTAAAATTTTCCTATATCTTCCTGAAACTTTCTAGGGTTGTCCTAATAAATGCTATTTTGTGGTCATGTCTAGGGCTTTGTCATATCAGATTCTGAGGGCATTGATAAGATCACCTCCCCACCGGATGCTAACTATACTTATTCGGTTCAAGCTAGTATTCTTGCTGGAATTGACATGGTCAGTGTAATATATATCATATTTATTTGTCTCCTTGGATCAACAAAACATAAATGTAGTTATGAGAATGTAAATTGATCATTTAGTTACAGCTCAAATAGTAAAACAGATTGGAATCCATCTCAATCATGTTTCTCTGCGACTTGTACTGAACTTTATTAAAGAAGAAAAATAAGGCAATCTTGTTGATAATACACTTCAGTCCTGTCCATTAGGGATAAACAAACACGTACAATCTCTGACTTCAGGAAATTGATACTGAGTTGGTTTTATTGCAGGTTCTACTTCCTGAGAAATACATAGAGTTCATTGATGACCTGACTTTACTGGTGAAGAAAAATGTCATCCCTATGAGCAGAATTGATGATGCTGTCGAGAGGATACTTAGGATTAAATTTATTATGGGTCTATTTGAGAACCCAATAGCTGATCTCACCTTAGTAAATCAACTCGGAAGTCAGGTACATCGTAGCATTACTTTGAAGTTAGTTTTTTTGTTATATTTAGGTCCTGTTTGATGTGTAAAATTTTCCATGGAAGTTGGAAAATATTTTCCATTTTCCACCTTTTGGATTGTTTGATAGCCAAAATTTTCTAGGCAATTGATTTTCCAGCTTTTCCTTGAATTTGCTTTCCCAAATTCCTTTTTTTTTTAAACGTTTGATTCAGTATCCTTCATATACTTTATGTCTCGACTAAGCCGTTTTTGGGGTTTTTTTTTCCCCCTTTTTTTTTCAATGGAAACAAATTCTATCCCCAATTATAAAACAAAATTTCCTTTTAATGGACAATTTCCATATGAAACAAAGCCAAACGAACACCAAAATATTCAAAATTTCAATATTTTCCACGTGGAAAATTATACTAATCAAACACAATTAATTGACAATTTTCAGAAAAACAATTCTAGGTAATTCAATTCCTTGGAATTCATTTTCTTTCCACCCAAATTCCACTCTTGCAATCAAATGGACCCTTAGTTAATAAATAAACATGAATAGTTTATTTTATCAATTATATTCTGAACAGGAACATAGAGAGTTGGCCCGAGAATCTGTGAGGAGATCACTTGTCCTTCTGAAAAACGGGAAAAATCATGATGAGCCAATGCTTCCCCTTCCAAAGAAAGCACATAAGATACTTGTGGCTGGGAGTCATGCTCACAATATTGGTAATCAATGTGGAGGATGGACAATAGAATGGCATGGTCTTCCCGGTGACATTACAATTGGTATGTTCTGAAATTGAAATTTTAGCTGCAGGTACATAATGCTTAAACTAAGAATAACGCAAGGATGCATATCAGATGTATTAAACTGTGTGAAGCCTGATAATACTGTACACATATTCCCTCGACCATTGTTTGACGTTTACATGTATTCATCCTTACCTGCATTAGGTCGTCCTATTATTCTTACATATACATAAATAATTTTTTAGGGGGCGTTTTTAGAGTGACATGAGAGGCATGTGATCACTCTTTTAAATCTTTTTCTTCTTCGTGATGAAAATCTGCAGTATAGGTGAATGTAGCTCTACTATAAATTTGTGTGTCTGCTGTGTGTGTTTCTGATTTCCTTTTACTTGATATTGCACTTGTGATTGGGATTATGGCTTAACCCCTAACAAGATGGAACACTGAATTTCTTAGTTTGATCATCAGCCGAAGCAATCCTGTTGTGAGAATTTCTCATCGAGGAAGTATGTATCTCTACAAGCTAGGTATATATATTTCATAATTGATTTACATAGAGAAGAAGGAAAAGGGGTTGGGCATAAAGGAAGTCATTTTGTCATTTCCCTTTCTACTCGTAATTGGGTTCTCGGTTAATTGATTCTATAAATCTTGATTTAGCTGATAAAGAACTATTTGGAAACTATATTGGTTTTATCATTTTGCATCAGCTTTTTTATAAGGTTCATATTGTTTGATAGGTACCACAATTTTAACTGCTGTGAGGAATGCTGTTGATCCCCTTACAGAGGTCGTCTACAGCGAAAATCCCGACAGGAATTTCTTGAAGTCCAACAACTTCTCTTACAGCATTGTAGTAGTTGGCGAACTACCTTATTCAGAAAGTGTTGGTGATACCACGAATCTGACAATAGCCAAGCCTGGTTATGACACAATCACAAATGTGTGTGAATACGTGAAATGTGTCGTGATTATCATTTCTGGCCGTCCAGTGGTAATAGAACCTTATCTTCCGAAAATGGCTGCACTCGTGGCTGCTTGGCTTCCAGGAACCGAAGGGCAAGGCGTTTCCGATGTTCTATTTGGTGATTATGGTTTTACTGGCAAACTGGCACGCACTTGGTTTAGGACGGTCGACCAGCTTCCGATGAATGTTGGTGATCCACATTATGATCCTCTCTTTCCGTTTGGCTATGGTCTTACTACCATTCCTAGAGACCGAAAAGCAACACAGTAAATCTGGTCACCGACAGGTACCATGATGTTTATTTGACATGAAAAAAGGTTGTTCTTAAGGATAATGTTGATGGAATCCAAAGCAGAAATTAGCAGCGTTATGATAATGTATTAATATCCCAAATATATGTAAACATGAATACATGGTTGATCATTGAAGCATAATCATGCTCAACAGAATACTGATTATTACTTAAAACTGTGTTGTTACACACACACACACACACATTTTTACTTTTTTATTCGTAATACTAAGTGATCTTGCATGCATGCATTCCTATTTACCCCTGATATTAGGGCGATAGACTTGGATTAATGGACTTGGACTTAGACAAGGTCCATACTTAAATATGGACACGATTTAAACTTCAAAAAATAAAAGAAAGGCTTCAACGTGGATCTAGACTGGGGCTGATCCAAGCTCTGAATTCGCCACTAATGACACCACACAAGTGAGCACTAAATTAGACACTTACTCAAAAGGTGTAAGTGAATTATGAAGAAAGCTCGTGAACTAGGTTAGCAACTCAAAAGAACTAGAAGGCTTCGTGTATTAACCTTGTGATCGCTTTTCAATATAAGTACCAAATTAGGAACTTATCATAAGGTCCGTTTGATAGGTAACTGTAGAAAGGAATTCAAATTCCATGTTAGTTGGAAGAAAAAAAAAAAATTTACCAAATTCATAGGAATTCGTTTTCCATGAAAACAAATAAAATACAGTTTAAAGTGGTTGTACTTTGAAATTCGATTTCCATTTTCACGTTACAATCAAACGGTCAAAATGGAATTCGTTTTCTCAAATTTGACATTTTTCATGGAAAAGTTTGCAATCAAACGGGGCTTAAAGGTGTTAGTGAACCATGAAGAAAGTAAGATTGGCAAGTCACAAGCAGAATGAAAGACTTCGTGCAATAATCTCGTGGTCACTTTTTGAACAATCAGATTATAAGTTAAAAGGTTGGTTTAGCTAAAAATCAAAATCTTTTTTTTTTAAAAACCAAACAGGAACTTAGATTGGAAAGAGAACTTTAAAATGTACCGGTATCAAAATGTTGGATCATGCCACGAGTTGGTCCACCTCTATATGGACCTGAATATTTTGGGCCTGGAACCCTTGAAGCTGGGCCCTCTCAGTTCTGCGAGTAGTGGTCTCAAGTGGCCCAATTAACACTCTTGGGCTTTGGGGTGGCGCGTGAGGGCGATGGGGTGTGTGTTACGGCGGATCATCACCGCCCAAAAAGTAAAAGGAAGAACGATTAGGATCCCCAATCTATCAACAATATAGTAAGTAGGTAATTAACCTATTATTTTGACGGTTATAGTTTCACCTTTTTCTTTTTGTAACATTCGAGTCCCAAATAGATAATTTTATTCTTATATTTTATTAATCACTCAATTTTACAGTAAAAGACGATCTTTTATTACTTTATATAAATTAAAATTTAAAAAAAAAATCTAGTGGGAGCTTGAGGACAACCGTGGAGGTCGGTTTATTTATTTTTTATTTTTTTGGTTTCATTTTAGTTGTTTTTTATTGTTTATTTAGCCTCTATTTAGTATCGATTAAAATCAGATATTTTTCAAAATTTGATATTTTGCAACATAAATATGGAATAAAAATTTCATCTACAAAAAAGAAAAAATGCATGTTTCAAGATACTGATTGAAATTATTATGAATAATATCGAATTTTTCAAATGTACTCTCAGACTGGCTTCTTTATACAATGAACTATCCGTCACTAATTGAAAAACTTTATTTATCTACATAATTCAACAAAAAGCAAAATGATAATAAGAGTAAAGACATAAATGAGTTCATTGAGTTGACGTGATGACTCATACTATTTTTGTCATAAATTATTTAACAATCTATCTTTTTTTTTTGCTAAAAATCTCGACCACATGAGGGCTTATTCTATTTAATTACACGTAAGGATAAAATTGCATTTTTAATACAATAGTCATTCAACGATTCGAGTGTTAAAAAAATAAGGCTGGTAGCGGGTAGTCAAAATATTAGGCCAGGGCTCTATTTGGTACAGTGTTAATAGATTGGGGACCACATATGTAACTGTTCTAAAAGGAAAAGAAATAAAATAATTATCCGAAAACCAGCAAGAAAAGTCCACGAGTCTTCTCTTTATGCCATTTCTTGTTCTTACTTTTCTTCCCTCAAATTCTCGTATATAAAAACCATCCAATAAATAATCACTTCTATTTGTATATATCAATCATCTCTTCATCCCTATTTACTTTGATCTGGTGTTAGATTGGATCGCTCGTCTTAGTTTCCCACCAAAAAGAACAGTCTTATTTGAGGTAATTTGCGTTTATGTGAAATTTGATGGATTTTTGTTGCTGTATTCTTTATTTTCTTTGAAATTTGTAAATTTTACGAATTCATTTGTGGGTTTTTGTTTAATTTTTATTTGTTTTATAGTGGTGTCAGTTACCACATGTTTCCAATTGTTGGATGTTGGAAATGGTTAAATTTTGATCTGAATAAATGTATGGATTTTATTTTGGGTATTTTGGATGGTCCTCTGGTATAGTTAGTGAAAAAAATGACAGCTTTAGTTGAATATCTTTTTTATTTGGGTTTAATTTTTGTTTAGGGTTTGGGCTGAGCTGTGAAATTTTGCTATTGAACTGGTTTTCAGTTTTGGCAACTTAATTAAAGATTGATCTTCTTGGAGTCTGTGATTTTGGAAGCTGGATGTGTTATCTGCAAGACTAGTACTCAACTTCAATTGGACATTGGATCTCAGTGGAAAGATACATATTTATATAGAAAAACTGAAATTAACTTGATTAATTCAACCTGACCCAACTGATTTTTTTGTGGTTTTGAAAGATCAATGCTTTCCAATCAAATTCCCTTTTTTGAAATACATAATGTGGTTGCTTTCGTATGCATAATTTTTATTTACTAGTCTTGTTTTTGTATGCTTTTTATCAAGTTTTACTTTCATATTAGTACATCGTTATGTCATTGGGTTTTCTGAATAATATTTTCTATTTATTCACCTTTGTGTAAACTTGAAATGCTATGATTCTTGTACAATTTTGTTTATGGATCTCTGTGTTTTGAGATAAAGATAATCACTTTTTTTAACAGATGGAAGATGAAAAGGTACCTGAGAACCATTTGTCGTCGGCCGCTGCTTTTGTTGAAGGTGGAATTCAGGAGGCATGTGACGATGCTTGCAGCATATGCCTTGAAGACTTTTCTGATAGTGATCCTTCAACAGTATGTATTAGGATAACATGTCGAATTGTTATGGATTTAACTTACTTATTGTCAATTTAATTGCACTTTTCCATTTGCAGGTGACTACTTGCAAGCACGAGTTTCATCTTCAGTGCATTCTTGAATGGTATAAAGATTGGCTTTCGGTGAAAAATTCTCACATCAAATAATTTATTCTGTGGATTTGTGATGCATGATGATTTCTTTGTATCCTGTAGGCAAGAAACTTAGTGCCATTTTGTGCTGAACTGATTCAACTTTGATAGAAGTTCAATAACATAATTAGGAAATTAGATGATTTAGTGAAAGTTGTTTGATCGAGTACATTGATTTTTTAGTTGTTATTTCTCAACAATATAGGGGATGGATGAAATAGGTGATCCAGTGACAAACTTATAACATAGAATTAATGGTTATGTTAACATAGATGATAGATCCTTTTGGTAAAAAATTTCGAATTGATTTGGCATTATTCTTGTTCTTAACGTCAGCTTTTGTAAATTCAAGTTATCGATTTTGTTGAATTTATCTTCCAAACTACTATATTTTTTTTGTTTTGTGGATAAGAAAGCTTGGCTAAGTAGTTATTTTTTTGCTACATAGGGGGATTAATATTATGCAAATTTTATATAAAAAGGGTAAAATTATTTTATTTTGAATTTTTAGATTTAGAAATCAAGGTTAGTGTTCATATGCTGCAATTTGTATAAGCAATTTACTTTTATATCCCATATCATGCGTAGAATGCACATACCTGTCATGTCTTCCTCTGTTCTAGCAAATGTTGAATATGTCAATTTTGCTTAAATTCCTTCTTGTTCTGGTCTGTGGTAAATATAGTATCAATCTGACTTGAATCTTTGTCACCACTTGCTTAATGGCACCTACATCGGTTAATGTAACTTCTTCACATGACTTAAAAGATAGCTACTCTACTCTTAACGACTTATCCTTATCTTTCTTCGAATCTACGTATGGCATTTTAGAAAAGAAACTGATTTTTTTTTTTTTAAGAGAACTCGAGTTATTTCTCTCTATTGCTGTGTATCAGCATAATGTTTTGATAAAGTCGTTCATTATTTTGCAATAAGTATAGGTGCCAGAGAAGCTCACAGTGCCCAATGTGTTGGCAAACCATCAGCCTGAAGGATCCCAACTGGTATACTGACTTGGCCTTTTCTCCATTTCAAGTTGCACATCTGTTTCTTCTTATACTTGACACCCTTGTTATGCATTATTTGGCAGTCAAGAATTGCTCGATGCTGTGGAACATGAGAGGAATCTGAGAATGAATCCACCTAGAAACACCACTATATTTCATCATCCAACCTTGGGAGACTTCGAATTGCAGCATGTACGTGTTTCATTCCTACATTTATAAACATGTCCCCTACTCATTTCTTATTTGGTGACTTCATGTTGCGGGTTCAAATAATATTTTCCTTAACTTCTGATACAGTTACCAGTTAGTGCAAGTGATTCTGAACTTGAAGAACGCATTATTCAACACTTAGCTGCTGCTGCTGCGATGGGAAGGACTCGTCAGCTTGGTAGGAGGGAAGGTCATAGGAGTAGGTCATCTACTCAAGGCCGTCCCCATTTTCTGGTGTTTTCAACTAATCCAAATTCTTCCTCTTCTTCTGCTGCTTCCCCTGCTCATAGAGGTGGAGTAGGAACACCTCCTGCAGTCATGATAGCTAGCCCAAATTCTCCATTTATTGCTGTAGAAGAAGATTCTGCACAACTTACTACGCAACCATCTCCTGCTCAAGTTGATCAGGCTACAGCCCCAATTCCAGGATCAAGCGCTGTTGCAAATCAACCTGGAACTTCCTCAATCAATCGGTACTTGCATTTCTTGATCTTTGTTTTAGTATTTTCTACCCTCATATTTGTTGTTCAGTACAGCTTAGTCTTTAAGTTGTCTTGCAGGAGGTCTCCTTCTCAGACTTCCCCTAACAGTCAAGATAGAGCTGGACCATCAGATTTGCAGTCATTCTCAGAATCTCTCAAATCTCGACTAGGTGCATTGTCAACAAGGTATAAGGAAACTGAGTATATCATTTGCTCTTCAGGTCCTATTGTAAATGTCATTCATCTCTTTTCAGGTCATCTCGTAATTGTTATCAAATTTAAAGATTCCAGTTGTGTTTGAATATTGAGTTGTGTACCTTCACTAGTGAGATGGTTACAGATTTCTAAAAAAAACCATTTTTATGGTAGATGCGACCTCCTTTTACTTGTTCCAATCAATGATCTAGATCTAATTCTTTTTGAATGGCTCTAGAGGGCTTTGATTTTGATCAGACAAACCAGGTTATGTTTTTCAATTATTGACCTTCAACTTAACTAGAAGCACAAAAAGGATAAGAGCAGAAGAAAAAAATAATTCAATGGTCTAGATCTTAGAAGTCGCAACCAAACCACATTAAATTTGATTTCCATAAAGTGTCTTACTCTAGGATAGAGGAGGCAAGTTTTTCTTTTGGCGAGTCTTTGGAATGAACAATTTGGATTTTTCCCTCCAGATACAGAGATTCGATAACCAAGAGCACAAGAGGCTGGAAGGAGAGACTGTTTGCTCGCAATAGTTCGACGCCCGACCCTTCCACTGTGGTTCGTAGAGATGTTGATCCAGATATTTCACCTGTATCCCGCATGATGGATCATCTTGAAATAGCGGAAGATAGTAGAACCAACGTAGCTTCTATGTCAAATAATACGGAGGATAGCTCAACTCCAGTTCCAGCTGAACAGCACACCTTAGAGATGGGTGGCAACTCTTCTTTGACCGATGACAATGTGCAAGCGCCATGTACTTCTAGTACTGTGGCAAACTAAGTTTTGATTCAGTAGTTGCATCAACTCATGGATTTCCTTTTCACGGTATGCCTTGTTCTATTTAGCTATTGGTTTTTCATGTAGATATTGAATAATGAGATCGTAAATGGTCCTACGTACCTGGAAATAGTCCTCTTATTGTCTTGGCATTTGCAAGATGGGAATCGATCGCAGGATTGTTAATAGGTTCTTTAGATTGAAATTTATATAGTGCTCTTTATCTCCACCCAAATGGCGAATTCTATTGGAAATGCTTATACACTTGCTATAATATCTGAATCTCTGTTTTACTTTTAACTCTTTGGAAGTGTTAGGTATTTTGATATCGTAATCTATATTTTGCTTTAACTTTGAACTTTCGGCTTAATATTGCATTCTAATTGAGGAATTTGTTGATGCACAAGATTATCCTTTCTGCTGAACTGAGTTTCTTGAACCTGACTGCTTAAGCGATTTATTAAAGCTGGTTTGGTATAGTAGCTTCTGCTTCTTGTAGAAGAGTTTATTAAAGTCAACTTGGGCAGCTTTGTCTAGAAGTTCTTCTAAGCAGACAAAGTACTTCCAAGAAATTATTCAATCAGTTTCAAAAGTAGTTTTTGACTTTTAAAACCCCATGCCAAACAAACCCTTAATCTAGTATCTTAGTTTCGCATTGAACAGTTAAATGGTGACCAGATTTTATAATTCCCTTTTACAATGGGATATTTTCACGACAAGACCATTCATTCCTTGGGACATACACGCTTTCCTACTCTCGGTGATTACTTGCAGAAACTTAGGTTGTCTTTCTTCTAACTTTTTCATGTTGTCTAATTGTCTTCTACGGTTTCTTTGTCATCAGGTGAACTCCTTTATTTGTAGATTTTCGCTGCTGCTGTAATGATGCCTCCTCTCTCGTCCGGCATATGGTAATCCTAAATCAACGTGTTAGAGTGCACTCAAATTGTCTGAGATCCGATAGACGAACCTTGCTCTTGATTTACACATTTGAACCGATAGTAGTTGTAAATTGGTCTATGATTTCAAGATCGTGATTTCTGAATGTACTTCATGTTTGTTTATATGTTGGATAAATTGACGAATTAATTTCGAAGAACTTATTGGCTTTCGAGTTCTGAGAATGTTCCCTGTGTTCCCATTGTGTATATCGGAATTTTTAAGTTAAATCCCCCTTTGTTTGATACATATTATTTTAAAACTCATTTTCACCCACACATTCTTCAATAAAATAATATTTTTCATTATATAAAATGTGTTCCCATTGTGTATATCGGAATTTTTAAGTTAAATCCCCCTTTGTTTGATACATATTATTTTAAAACTCATTTTCAACCACACATTCTTCAATAAAATAATATTTTTCATTATATAAATAATTTTTTTTTTAGTTTTTAATCATATATTTTTCATCATATCACTATTTAAAATATATTTTTTTTCTCAATAATATTCATCAAACATACCGTAAAAATGGTGACAAAAAAAGAAGCAACATTTGCACTGGTTGACTCTCCTATGTATACTTTTTAAGAAGTACCAAATCTACCCCTTAATTGAGTTACTTTACAACGTTATTGTGTTTGGGTTAGGTCTGCCATTTCTTGTCAAAGTAGGTTGTCACAACGGTGTGGGAGCGTCAAAGGTTGTTGCCTCGTGACCAATTTGAAGAGGTGACATTGTGCATAAAAAGATTCAAAGACAAAATCGTCTTTATTAAAAGGAGAAGTATGAACGTAATGGAATGTCATCTTTCTTTTTTCATAATTTGTCTTGCTAAAAATTTATAAAATGTAAACGGACTTCTCATAATTGTTAATGAAAATCGACTTTTGACAAAAAATGGGACCAGATAGGAGCTAAGTTCCTGGTCGAGCCAATTCTTTAACATTTCTATATAATATATTTATTTTAATTTTATCGAGTTCAATGTTGTACGAGAGAGATAAATTAAATTCAGATCAATTGTTCTTGACGATCTCTCCAATCAAATCTTGATGCCTTACCTTCACTATATATTAAAAGAGCCAAAGTAAGGGCGGGGCACGTGTCGCCATTTCCAATCGTTGTAAAAAATTCCCTTTAAAAAAAGAAAAAATTCCCTGAAATTCGTATTCATGATTCTCTATTTTCCCACGCAAACTTCTCATTCCTTTCCATTTTCCCACGCAAACTTCTCATTCCTTTCCATTTCAACGCTAATGCTGTCAAACAATTCACATTCGTTGTTTCAGAAAAGTTATGGCGCTATTAGAGTCGGACTTGCCTACGAGAGCCGACCAGATTTCTATTCTTGCCTTTTGGTATTATTTTACTCTCTTCCCTCATTTCTTACTGAATTTTATTTTCCTAATGGTTGATGATTAATCAGTGTGTATGTATGAGTATTAATTAAAACTTGGAGGTTTGAGTCATAGATATTAATGGTGCAGGAAGTAAAATTGAGATCGATACTTTAGATAAGAAACTTGAGTATGGATTGAATGATTTTGTTGGATAAATTTGAGATTGTCTGGTTACTCTCCAACATAAAATAATTCATATCTCAAAATATTAGTTGAAAAAAAATTTATTGGTAGGGAAAAAAAATCCTCTATGCGCACACGGAGGTGTCTGTGTGCACCTCTGTGCGCGCACGGAGGGACTCGAAGGTACCTCCTTGTGCACGTGGAAGTGTCCGTGTGCACCTCCGTGTGTTTACAAGGAAAATAATCTCTCTCGAGTTACTCCACTATAATGTGATCTGGTGACAAGAAAGTTCTGGTCTCCTTTGTTTTTTTCTTGGGGGTGGTGTTTGTATGAAGTTGACATTTAGTTTACGTGTTTTTATGAATTACTCTTCCTCATCAATATCT